>JANBXA010000651.1:137402500-137645000 GCA_030556225.1 Cricetiscus sungorus
TAAGAGAAACACATATTCGCACCTTACAAAAGACATCCCTCATCACTCCTGCACCAATCAACAATAAGACAATGTTCTCCAGACTCACCTATAGCCATTCTGATGGAGGCAATTTTCCAATTGAAGCTTGTGCTTCCAAGGGGTCTCCAGCTTGCTTCAAGTTGACAAAAACTAAGCAATATATCATGAGGATGTGAATTGGAATTTCCAGAGCTACAAATAAATAAATAAATAAAAACAAACAAACAAACAAATAAATAAATAAATAAAGGCAAATGTGGACACACACCTATAGCATTAGGATTATGTGAAGCAAAAATTGAACAATCATTGGGGCTTTGGTGGCTGCTATCCCAGTTTTGGGTTCAGTGAGAGACCCTGAATCAAAGGAATAAGATGGAGAGTGATGGAGAATGAAAACCAACAGCTCCTCTCCCCACAATTTCTCTGTGTGTGCACATATGCAACAACCCCACACATTTGCACACAAATTATTCATATCTGCAGCACACTCTCCCACATATTTCAAAATACACATAAAAGATTCATCTGAGCAGTTTACCATATATTTCCCCCTAGTTTGTCATTTGTCTTTAGATATTCAGGGTTTTTACATAAAAATTTTAGTAATATATTAAGGTTCTCTTGAGTAACAGGACATATAGAACTAATCCAACAATAGCTACCTTCTGGTACGTTAATCCAGTAACTGTTTAGTCCACTAGGCTGATGTCTCAGCTGGTCTTCTGGGTTCACTGGAATCCTAAGGTAGTAGGTTCTAATGACAGTGAAATAATGGACTTGCTAGCAAGATGAAAGCAACCCAGGAAAGAAAGCTCTTCACCAGGGTTGCTGAGGAGCATATGCATTTTCTCACACTAATTTTCTATAACGTCAACATTTATGTCAATGATTTCCTTTGGAGAGTTTTTTAATCGTACATAAGGCATGAGACATAGACATTTATCTTTTCTGTCATGGGTAGCCAGTTTCCTCACCATCGTCTATTAAAATGCCAACCATTACCTCAGATTTGTTAGGTCATTTAATCATATACTTAACTTTCAGATGCACTTAGGTTTGTTAAAAGTTCCGATCCTCCTCTGGTCCGTGTGTGTGTACAGGGCTATACTATGTCTCTTCTTCATCTCTATATCTATAGCCATTCTTTTACTTTCTTTTTTATTTTTAAATAGTACACTTGAAGTAAGCTTTGGAAATTTAGTACAAGCATACATTGGAACTTATTCTATGTACTCTAACTTCCAACTTCACCTCTCTCTTAGTGTCATGTCTTTGTTGTTTTTCTTTATTCTTCTGTATTTCTTACATGTATACAATGAAATATAATCATCTCTCTTCCCTGCTTTATCTAACAAGTTCCCAGCCATATCATCCTCAACATGTCCCTCTTCCAACTCCATACTTTTTTATAATTATTAAAGAATTCACTAAGTCCTATTGGTGCTAATCATGTGTGCATGGGTATAAAACAATCCACTGATAGGCTGCTTATCAGTGGTTGCCCCGCCCCCCAAGACTTGGCTCTTGCTCTCGTAGCAGCTATAAAGTGCCAATAACTCTTCAGCTAGATGTTGCTTTGGGAGCCCATGTGTAGTGCATGCTGCAATTTTAACTGGCTTGATTTGTTCAATAGCCATGTACTGTCCAGAAGACTGCATTTCAGAGAACTCATCTCCTTCCTCTGGTTTTTACATTCTTTATTCTATTTCTTCTACAGTGTTATCTGAGCCTTGAGGTTGATATAGATGCCTCAGCCTCATTGAGCATTCACGTTCATTTATTATTCTCAGCACTTGAAGTAGTTTTGAGTCTCTGTCTTAACTGATACTGCAAAAACTCTATGGCATGAACATTAATAATATAAGGTAGTTTGACAATATGACCAGCAAACCAACAACAGTAGATTTCCAGCTAGGGCCTGGGACCTTCATAATCACTTTTTTTTTTTTTACCACATTTATAATACCAGGCATGAATTAGTTCTTGTGGAGCAGACCACAAGTTCAATCAAGAGAGAGATTGCTTACCCCATATGAGTCTTGCCACTATTGCACCAATGAGCACATTTTACCTGTCCCAGTACAGGGCTAGATCTTACCATTGATGGCTTTTCTCCTTCAGCGGATTCACGGCATTTTCAGGCACTGCAAAAGGTAGCTGGTGGAGAAAGGCTTCATAGTCAGTCTACACTGATTTCTCAGTTTCTTGTAAGTGAAGCATGTGGTGTCTTGGTGTTTTTTTTTTGTTTTTTTTTTTTTTTTGTTAGTAACAGGGCCTTATTTATCCTAGGCTGGCCCTAAGTAACTGAGGATGACATTCAACGGCCACTTCCAATTCCCAAATTATGGGGTTACCAGTGTGTACCACATGCCTGGTTTAATATGGTTCTAGGGGTAGAATCGAGGGTTTCAAGTATTCTAGGCAAACACTCTGCCAACTGAGATATACCTTTAGTCCCTTTCTAAATGATTCTTGCATTAGTATTTTCCACATTGAATTTAATATCACATTTTCTATCTTCATGAAATGAAGTTAATGGCACTTTATTGCAATGTATATAATTTATACATTTCTTCCAGAAAAAAATGACACTGTTATGATGCTGGCTTCCTGAAGAACTAGATATGTTTTCTTTGTACAAACTTTTTATAGGTTCTGCTTACTGTCCACTAAATTTGTTTCTATGTGTTTTCATTTTCTTTGGCAATAGAAAATAGAAATGTCTCTACAACTTTATTTCTAACTGGTTATTGTTGCTATAAAGAATTATTGATTTTTATTTATTATTCATGTTTTTACTGTCCTACTTGCTTTTGGGCAATATCATAATTTCTCACAGATTCCCTGGGTACTCTCTTGACCTTTGGCTATTGGAGAGTTTTTACTTGTTTTCTAATTCACATGCTGTTATTACATAGTTTTGTTTAATTGACTTGAACAAAACATCAACTATAGTGTTAGTACTAAAAAGGGATATAGAAATACTGGCTTTATTTCTAATTTATATATGCCCAATTCATTTATATAAAAGCATTATACAAAATGTATGTATATATTACACATACACACACACATACATACACACACACACACACACACACACACACAGAGAGAGAGAGAGAGAGAGAGAGAGAGAGAGAGAGAGAGAGAGAGAGAGAGAGAGAGGGACAGGAGAAAGACTTTGTTTTTAATCCCTGAAATAAATAAATACTACTATCATTGTATTGTAGTTACATACTATATCTTCATAAATGTTTATTTATTGCATTTACAACAGTATGTGTGTGAGAGAGACAGAGACAGTGAGAAAGATTTAACTGTCATTTTTGAGTTCATGTTAAAAGATGTTGGGGAATTTTCCTTCATTTCCTCCAACTCAAAGCCCACCCTTCGTTTCCTGATATCCCTGCTGGAGGGATCTGCCACATTTCCTTTGGAGAACTAGCTGCCCTGGTTAAACTGCGGAGAATTTACTTAAAAGTTTCAAGAGTTTATTCTATAGAAACTGGGGGGGGGTGAGGGGAATGAAGTAGTCAATCATTAATAGGACCAATGCCGGTAAAAAGACATTTTCTTATGTGTTCATTAATTGTAAAGTGATTTTAATTAATTTGCATAGAGGTTTACAAAGAATAATTTTTAAGCATTTTAAAACATAAAAAGTTTATTCTCTTTAATTGTTGTTATTCTATGTCTTCCTTTGTATGTCTAGTTTCTCCATTGTCTCTATTGATTTGTCAAAAGTGTGAATAGTTTTTATTTTCTAAAGAACTACTTTTATTAAAAATATCCATTTTCTGAAATTTTTGCTTTCATCTTTATTGTTTCCTTCTAATGTACTGTATTCTGCTTAGCTTCATTATTGACTTTGAAGTTCATTTTAATTAAAATTTTTAAACATTTGATTAACCTTTCATTTTTCCAGAGATGATCCTAAGACTGTATTTTCAATATTTTACATGAAGTCTGCTAGACAGTGTTTCCATCCTCATTATACCAAAGAATACTTTTATAATATTAGTTGCTCTTTCCTGTTTCACCCATGAATTGTTTCAGAAAGTTTCTGAATATTCTGATATAAAAGGACTTTTTATTTTTTTCAATCTCACTACTAATTTATGGGTTTTGTTATATACTAAGCACTTAAATTACAATAGTTTTATGAAAATTAATGACATGTATTTGTGGGTCTCATACATGGTTCATTGCATGCAAAGTATTTGTTACTTTGTGAATTTTTATTTTCTCTTAACATGGTGTAATGATTGCTACATATTCATACATTACAGTAATTATACTATGTAAGGTATGGAGATGGGGCATTCTAATGGGGGAATTCCTTCTGTATATGGTTGATGAATAAAACACTGATTGGCTGATTGGCCAAGCAGCAAATGTCTCTGTCAACACTAGAATTTATATATTATTCTTCTGAGAATAATATACATATATGACTTTACACTCACAAAGATCAGATAGATGGTAGAATATTTTCATTAAAATTTGCCAAATGTAAGTTGACTAAATATTGTAATGTTTATTCTTCCTTGATAATTGTTTTGTTATATATAATTTTACTGCATTAAAGTTAAAACTTTCCTTTTTATTTAGACAGAAAAGAGGAGATGATGGGAGATGTCCTTCTATACATTGTGATTATCTGTTTTCCTTATTGATTGATGAATAAATGCTGATTGGCCAGTAGTCAGTCAGGAAATGCAGGCAGAATTGCCATACTAGGAGAATGCAGGGAAGAAGGCAGAGAGGAAAAACTAGGGAGAAGCCATGTAGCTGCCAAAGGAGTAACAAACTGAAGCATTACAGGTGGCCACAGCCTTGTGGCAATATATAGTTTAATAGAAATGTGTTAATAATTAGAAGACATCTAGTTAATAAGAAGCCTTAGCCATCAACCAAGCTGGACAGAAACTTCATCATCACAGGAAGGTTCAGTCCATTGCAGGCAGTGCCATCCTGGGTATATTGTCCTATTTTGTGTAAGAAAGCCAGTTGACCATGAGCTGAAATCAAGCCAGTATTCAGTACCTTCCCTTGATCTCTGCCTCTGTTCCTGTCTCTAGGTTCCCCCTTGAGTTTCTGCCCAGGCTTCTCTTGATGATGGACTTAAAGATTAGATTTAAGAACTTAGATTATCTAACCTGTAATATGCAATAAATCGTTTTCCCCTGGTTGATTTTAGTTGGTATTACATCACAGCTGATGGGAGATGTTATTCTGTAAATATGTTTTTCATACTGGTTAATGAATAAAGCACTGTAGGCCAATGGAAAAACAAGATAGGCGGGGCTAGGAGACAAGGAGGAAAGAGGAAGTAGGAAGGAGGAGTCAACATGGAGAGCCCAGTGAGGTAGCACGCCAGCGCCGCTCTTCCAGGTAAGAGAGCCACGTGGAAATACTTAGATTAGTAGAAATGGGTTAATAATTAAGACAAAGCTAGCCAATAAACAATAATAGTAACTGGCCAACAGAATTGTATCAAATAGAGAGTCTCAGCGTGTTATTGGGGGCTGGTACGGCTGAGGGGCCAGACCGGCGGTGGCGGGAAAAACGTGCTCGTAACACACAGCAACAGAAAGAAAACTAGGGCACATGGCATGTTCTCTTACCTTCTGAACTGTTTCCTCAGATTCAGAGTATATGTTCTAAACACAGGAAGGACTGTATATGACTCTATTCTGACTATCCAGAATTAGGCATGTTTCTGTAACTCACACTTTTGGAACATTCCTTTTCAAAGGCCTACATTTTTCATGGAGTCATCCTTGTGGTAGTTTTAAACAAAACACAAAATTAATTTACATGTGGCATAGATCTGAAAAGTCTTTGGCCCCAGTAAAGCTGTCCTTTAGCAAACTGAACCAGAAAGCATTTGACTACAAAAGTCATGTACACAGATGGAAACTATGCTAAATGGTAGATGGTTCAGAATTAAAAAGTAAATTTCTTTACTCTTGCCTCATCTTCTAATTTATTGCTGTGGTTTGTGTTTCTGCTGTGTATTCTGGTCTAGTCTGCAGGTAAATCTACCAGAGTCCAAATAAATGGATGTTAGTGAATAGAATATTGAGATTTTCTTAAGTAAATTGCCTTTAACAGGACATGTTAAATCTAATTTAGTCAAGTGCCCTAGAAAGTTAACAAGTGGTGTACTTAGTTCATTAAATGAGGCAAGAGGAAGAAAATAAACAATAAATACTGTAAAGTGCAGGTAACTTATCATTTGCCACCTTTATTTGAAATTGTTGGAGTGAAAATATAAACTATCATTAATCACATTCCTTTGTGTCTTACATCCTTGAGTAGTAGAATGTTAAGTTTACTTTATCCATTTTTATTAAACTCAGAAAAGATTTCACTTGTCTTTGTATAAAAATAGTAGATAACTCTTCTATAAAAATGTCATAATAGATGCACATAAAGTCTTTTAGACAGGATTGGGAATGTTCTGGATGGCCATGCTTGCCCTGCTCCTCCACCCTCTGCTAGAGAGGAGAAGGGAGACCCCCACTTGTACCCACTAGAAGAAGATATGCGAAGAAGATAGTATAAGAACACATCCAACAACAGGAAGATATTACACCACCTGAGTCTAGGGATCTATGCCAGCAAGAGCTGACCATACCAACCTAGATGAAGCAGAAAAGAATGAACTTAAAAACAAATTTATGAAAATGATAGAGGCCCTCAAAGAGAATATGAGAATATCCCTTAAAGAAATTTAAGAAAAAACAACAACAACAAAAATGCAAGAAATTGACAAATCTCTTAAAGAAAGCAAGAAAAGCCAAGGGGGGGGGACAGATGAAGGAAACAATTCAAACAATCCATGAAGCAAAAATTGAAATAGAGACAATAAAGAAAAAACAAACCGAGGGAATGCTGGAAATAGAAAAGCTGGGTAAACAATCAGGAACTACATATGCAAGCATAATTAACAGAATACAATGAGATGGAAGAGAAAATCTCAGCTGCTGAAGATAAACTTGAGGAAATACATTCATTGACAAAAGACAATTTTAAATCTAACAAATCCTTAACACAAAATATCCAGAAAATGTGGGATACCATGAAAAGAGCAAACATAGAATAATAGGTATAGAAGAAGGCAAGGAAGCCCAGCTTAAAGGTGCAGAAAATATATTCAACATAATCATAGAAGAAAACTTTCCCAACCTGAAGAAGGACATACCTATGAAAGCACAAGGAGCTTACTGAACACTAAACAAACTGGATCAAAGAAAAAGTCCTCTGGACACCTAATAATCAAAACATCAAACATATAGAATGAAGAAAGAATATTAAGAGCAGTGAAGGAGAAAGGCCAAGTAACATAGAAAGGCAGACCTATCAGAATTACACCAAACATCTCCATGGAAACTCTGAAAGCCAGAAGATCCTGGCTTGATGGTCTACAAACACTAAGAGACCATGGATACCACCTCAAACTGCTATACCCAGCAAAACTCTGAATCACTATAGATGTAGAAAACAATATATTCCATGATAAAGCCAGATTTACACAATATATATCGACAAATCTAGCCCTACAAAAAGTTCTAGAAGAAGAACTCTAACCCAAGGAAGTTAACTACACTCACAAAAAAACATAGTCAATAGATAGTCCCACTTTACCAGAAGCCAAAAGAAAAGCAGGGTAATTCTACTCACAACACCACCACCACCAAAACAAACAATAATTAACAATCAATGGTCCTTCATTTCCCTCAATATTAATGTTATTAACTAAACTATAAAAAGACACAGGCTAACAGAATGGATACAGAGATGGAATTCATCCTTCTGCTGCATAAAAGAAACACACATCAACTTCAAAGGCAGATACTACCTACCTCAGCGTAAGGGTTGGGAAAAGACCTTCCAATCAAATGGACCCAAGAAACATGTTGGTGTAGCTATCCTAATATGTAACAAATTAGACTTCAAACTAAAAGCAATCAACAGAGATGAAGAAGGTCATTTCATATTCCTTACAGGAAAAATTCATCAGGACAAAGTCCCAATCCTGGACATCTATTCCCCAAATACAAAGGCATCCACATTCATAAAAGAAACATTAATAAAACTCAAATCTCACATAAAAACTCACACACTTGTAGTGAGAAATTTCAACACCCCACTCTCACCACTAGACAGGGCCACCAGGCAGAAACAAAGAAACAAAAGAACTATCAGAAGTTATGACCCAGTTGGGCTTAACAGATATCTATAGAACATTCCATCCAAACACCAAAGAATATACCTTCTTCTCAGCTCCACATGGAACCTTTTCTAAAATTGATCACATACTTGAAAACACAGCAAACCTCAACAAATATGTAAAAAAAAAAAAATGGAATAACCCCCTGTACCTTATCAACCACCATGCTTTAAAGTTAGAAGTCAACAACAACACAAATTGCAGAAACCCTACAAATTCATGAAAACTGAAAAATGTGCAATTACACCATTCCTGGGTCAAGGAAGAAATAAAGAAAGAAATTAAAGACTTCCTAGAATTCAACGAGAAGGAAGACACAACATATCCAAACTTATAGGACACTTTGAAAGTAGTACTAAAAGGAAAGTTCATAGCACTAAGTGCCCACATGAAGAAGCTGGAGAATAGTCACACTAGAGAATTAATAGCACAAGTGAAAGCCCTACAACAAAAAGAATCAAAATCACCCCTGAGGAGAAGACACCAGGAAATAATCAAATTGATAGTAGAAATCAATAAAGTAGAAACCAGAAAACAATATAAAGAATCAATGAAACACAGAATTGATTCTTCAAGAAAATCAACAAGATAGACAAGCCTTTACCAAACTAACCAAAAAAGCAGAGAGAGAACATGCAAATTAACAAAAATCAGAAAAGAAAAGGGGACATAACAATGGACACAGAGGAAATCCAGAGATTCTTCAGGTCATACTTTGGAAACCTGTGCTCCACAAAATTCATAAATTTAAAGGAAATGGACAATTTTCTGGATAGATATCACTTACCAAAATTAAATCAAGATCAAATAAGCAATTTAAATAGACCTATAACCCCTAATGAAATACAAGAAGTCATCAAAAGTCTACCTACCAAAAACAGCCAAAGGTCAGATAGTTTCAGTGCAGAATACTACCAGAAATTCACAGAAGAGCTAATACCAATATTCCTCAAATTGTTTCACACAATAGAAACTGAAGCGTCATCACCAAACTCCTTTTATGAGGCTACAATTACCTAGGTACCCAAACCACACAAAGATACAACTAAGAAAGAGAACTACAGACCAATATCCTTCATGAACATTGATGCAAAAATACTCAATAAAATACTGGCAAATCAAATCCAAGCACACATCAGGGAAATCATCCGCCATGAACAAGGAGGCTTCATCCCAAGGAAGCAGGCAGGGATGGTTCAACATAAAACATTCATCAATGTAATCCACCATAGAAATGAACTTAAAAAAGAAAAACCATATGATCATCTCACTAGATGCTGGAAAAGCCTTTGACCAAATTCAACACTCCTTCTTGATAAAGGTCTTGGAGAGATCAGGGATAACAGGAACATACCTAAACATAATAAACACAACATGCAGCAAACCAAGTGGTCAACATCAGACTAAATAGAGAGAAAATTAATGTGATTTTTCTAATATCAGAAACACAACAAGACTGTCTACTCTCTCCATATCTCTTCAACATTTTACTTGAAATACTAGCTAGAGCAATAAGACAACAAAAGGAGATCAGGGAAGACGAATTGGAAAGGAAGAAGTCAAATTTTCATTATTTGCAGATGATATGATACTTTACATAAGTTACCCGAAAAACCCTACTAGGGAACTCCTATGGTTGATAAACACTTTCAGCAAAGTGACAGAATGCAAGATTAACTCAAAAAAAATCAGTAGCCCTAGTATATACAGATAATAAATGGGCTGAGAAAGAAATCAGAGAAACATTACCCGTTACAATTGCCACAAACTACATAAAATATTTCGGGGTAATGCTAACCAAACAAGTGAAAGAAAGACCTATATAGCAAGAAGTTTGTGTATTTAAAGAAAGAAATGAAATAAGATACCAGAAAATGGAAAAATCTCCCATGTTCATAGATAGGTAGGCTCAACAGTAAAAATGGCAGTCTTACAAAACGTGATCTACAGATTCAAAATCCTAGCAAATTTCTTCACAGAACTTGGAAGGACAATACTCAACTTTATATGGAAAAACAAAAGACCCAGCCAAACAATCCTGTACAATAACCGACCTTCCAGACACATCTCCATCCTTGACTTCAAGATCTACTATAGAGCTATAGTCCTGAAAACAGGTTGGTATTAGCACAAAAATAAACAGGAAGACCAATGGAATCAAATTAAAAATCCTGACATTAACCAACACACTATGAACAGCTGATTTTTGACAAAACAGTTAAATTATACAATGGGATGTGGAAAGCATCTTCAACAAATGGTGCTGGCATAACTGGATGCTGGTGTGTAGAAGACTGCAGATAAATCCATGTCTATCGCCATGCACAAAACTTAAGTCCAAATGAATCAATCACCTCAATATAAATCCAGCCATATGAAACCTCTTAGAAGAGAAAGTGGGAGATACCTTTGAACAAAATGGCACATGAGGCTGCTTCCTGAACATAACACCAGTAGCACAGAAGCTGAGATTGATAAGTAATAAATGGGACTTCTGAAACTGAGAAGCTTCTGTAAGGCCAAGGAAACAGTCAACAAAACAAAATGGCAGCCTACAAAGTGGGAAAGGATTTTCAGCAACCCCACCTCTGACAGAGGGCTGATCTCCAAAATATACAAAGAAGTCAAGAAGCTAGCCACCAAAACACCAAATAATCCAATTAAAAAGTGGGGGTACAGAACTGAATAGAGAATTCCCAATAGAGGGATCCAAAATGGCTGAAAGACACTTAAGTGCTTAACATCCTTAGCCATCAGGGAAATGCAAATCAAGGCAACGCTGAGATGGCATCTTAATCCTGTCAGAGTGGCTAAAATCAGAAACACCAATGACAGTTTATGCTGAAGAAGATATGGATAGAGGAGAATACTCCTCCACTGCTGGTGGGAGTGCAAACTCCTCCAGTGCTGATGAGAGTGCAAACTTGTACAGCCATTTTGGAGATCAGTATGGCGGTTCCTCAGGAAAATGGGAATCAGTCTACCACAGGATCCAGCAATTCCACTCTTAGGCCTATACCCAAAAGATGCACATCCATGCAACAAAGACATCTGTTCAACTACGTTCATAGCAGCATTATTTGTAATAGCTGGAACCTCAGAACAACCTAGATGCCCCTCAACTGAAGAATGGATAAAGAAAACGTGGTACATTTATACAATGGAGTACAACTCAGCAGAAACAAAACAAAACAATGGAATCTTTAATTTTTCAGGCAAATTGATTGAAATAGAAGAAACCATCCTGAGTGAGGTAACTCAGTCACAAAAAGGCAAACATAGTATGTACTCACTCATATATGAATTTTAGACATGGAGCAAAGGATCACCAGCCTACAATCCACACCAGAGAAGATAGGAAACAAGGAGGAACCTAAGAGATTCATAAAAGCTCCCTCATAGAAGGGAAAAGAAACAAGATCTTCTGAGTATATTGAGAGTGGGGGTGGGGAAGGGGCAGTGAGTGGAGAGAGAGTTTGGAGAAAGAGAAGTGGGGAAGAGAAGAGAACATTAGGTATCAGGAAAATGAGCCTGTGGAGGAATAGAAGCGAAAGCAAGAAAAGAGATAACATAATAGAGGGAGCCATTATAGGTTTGGAGAGAAATCTGGCACTAGGGATATGTTCAGAGACCTACAAGGATGACCCCTAACTAACAATCTGAGCAATTTTGGAGAGACTACTTTAAATGCCGTTCCCTGATAATGGGATTGATAACTACCTTATCTGCCATCCTAGAGCATCATCCAGTGGCTGATCAAAACAGAAGCAGACATAGCTCAACACTAAGCCAAACTCCTGGAATCCAGTTGCAGAGAGGGAAGAGTGATGAGCAAAGGGGTCAAGACATGGCTACAGAAACCCTCAGAGACAGCTGATCTGAAGGTGCATCCTATGAACTCCAGACTGATAGCTGGGAAACCAGCATAGTACTGACCCAGACCTCTTGAATGTGGGTCTAATTTAGAAGGTCTGGGCAGTCTATGGGACCTCTGACAGTGGAACCAGAATGTATGCCTGGTGCAGGAAAGGACTTGGGGAGCACATTCCCTATGGAGGGATACTCCCTTAGCCTAGGGAGAGGAGGGAGGTCCTAGGCCCTACCCCAAATGACTTGACAGATTTTGATGATCCTTCCTGAAAGGTCTCACCCTCCCTGAGTAGTGGATGGGGAATAGGATGGGGAGGGAGAGGGTTGATCGGGGAGGGAGAGGAAACTGTGAGCTATTTGTAAAATAAGCAAAGAATATAAAATTTAAAAAGTCCTTATGTTGACAAAAAAAAAGTTTTTCAGCAGAGAGAGAAAAGCTTGCATTCTTTCCTTACAGTAACACATGCATATTCGTAAATGTAACTGACAGGTAAGAGGAAATATATGGCTGCCACTTCTATTTCTGAGAAATCCCAGGCATTCTAAATATATGTGTATTATTTAAAGTTTGTGTTGCAGTTTAATTTTTAATGTCTTTGATTCAATTTTGAGGTAAACAAAGAATTTTATTTTCCTCATTTTTTTATTCAAAAGCAAAGGTTCTGAAGAGGGGTTAGTTGACATGAAAAGGCAATCTATGGGTGGTTTTTGCTGAGCCATTTATCCTGTAAATGTTATGTAATGCTTGGTCTGGGGATCAACTACTATTACTTGAAAATAAGAAACACTTGTCATTAGTCTCTTTGAGCTCAACAATATTGTATCATTATCCTGTGCCATATGTCTGTGTTTTACTGGAGGGGTTTTACATATTTTTTGGAGATCATCTATGAGAGTCAGTCTCAAGAGTATACTAATTGGGGATTGTGTGTGCTTTCATAACAGATCACACATTCTTTGGGACATAGATAAGAAAGTGTAACTTAGGCAATCAGTCTAGTCACTTGCTGACTTGCTAGAATCACAATATGTCTGCTGATGAGAGTTTGAAATAAAATCAGCACCCAAGAAAACTAGAAATCCTGCTTTGTGAGATTCTTTCTTTTATGTAAATATTCACACTAAGACTGATTTCAGATTTTCAATGTTGATGTAGTTTGAAAGCAATGATCACTGTGGAATCTCAGGGGCCCATGAGCACCATGCCAGCAATGTGTGTGGCTGAATGTCACCACTGTTGTATAAAGGCCTTAATAAATTTTGAGAGAAGCTTGTTGTGCATATAATTTTGGACTGAGACAATTATTTGTATAACTTGAGTTTTGATTGATTTCCTAACTGAGCTAACATATGAAGAACAGAAACACAGAGGGATGGATGTCAGACCCTCCCCTTTCCTGATTTTGCCAGAAAACTTTCAGAAGAAAACCTCAGAGGTAACCAGATGAGAACTTGGCTACTATCATGCCACAGAAAATATGAATAATGTACTCTCTAAGACTGAATGAGCAAAGGCGATTTTTGTATTCTAAACACAGGAGTCTCTCTCAAACTCAGAGTTTAGTTGTGCTCTTTCTTTGTTTGGAAGGAGTTTCTCCTCATTATTTTCTTCCATATTTGCTATAGTCTTCAAATATCATTTACCTCCATGCTGTTAACTTCCATAATTGAGTGTTTCCAGGGTAAACTCATTTCACTGAGAAAAACCTAGAGCCCTTTGAGGCTTTCAAAACACTTTGTCCTTAAGCACAGTGCAGGTAGATCTGAATGTCAAGGTTGTTAGAAAGGTATTTATTTGTAGGTAAGAAAATATGAGGGGTTCGTTCCAGAAATTTCTGTGTGAGTTCCTAGTCTAACAGTTTTCTGTTACTTGTTTTAGAGTAATTTTAGGTTCAAAATCAGTGAAGTCTTTTCTTTGTCATTCTTGAAATATGGCGTAACCTGCTAATTCCAGGTATTTGAAAGTTAATTTGGAAAAAAAAAAGGAAGGAAATTATGTGTGATTATCTGAATTGGGCTCCCCTTGAGCACCACTTGCTGTAACTATTTCAGAGTAGGTTGTGTTCCTAATCCTTCTAAAGTGAAGCAAAATCCTGGTTGTGTTTATTTGCTTTTGATCTATTTCTTTCCCACACACTGAAGTTGTTTTTCTGCTTGGACTCTTCTCCATCTCTCTGTGTCTCACCCAAAACACATTTTATTTCCCACCTCCCTCTGCTCTGTCCCCACTGCTGTTTCCTTCTTTGACCCTATCCCTGTCCTTTTGCTGTGGACTGACTGGCTCCAATTAAGGAAACCTATGTTTACTATTTAAGACCCACCCTTGAATCAGATGCCTCGTAGACAAGTGTACTTATTGTAATTGGAATAATCTTGTTCAGAGAAACACATTAAGACATTAAAAATAATGAGATTATTGGTTTTAGTTTTGGATAAACAGGAAAGAAAAAATCTTGCTGTGTTGGGGGCTTCATTTGCTGGATGCCTTTCTCTGCCTTTGCTCCTTTCCTTCCTTGCTTAATGCTTTATTCATATTTTTTAAGAGTAAGCACCCAAAGACAAGAAGCTTTGAAACTGTTCCCATGGGCTCCTTTCCACTCTTGGTAATTCAAAACAAAGTACAAGTATATTTTCTTGCTGCTATACAAGACATTATTTCAATTATTAAATAGGTTTAGTGTTCAGAACATGAAGAGATGTTACAACATCTAGGGTCATGATATTTTTCCCTACCTTCTTAAACCAAGAGCCAAGAAACTCCTTAGAGTTACTTGAATGAGCATTCTGAGTTTATAGAAGTCAGCTTCAACCTTTTTCTGACTGAGTAATTACCTCCAAGATTAGAGGGACAAGAAAGTACCCACAGGCACCAGAAAAGTTTAACTTTTTATTTGGTTGTACTTAATGTTCTTGAGTACTGTGAGAGCTTTCCAGTTGCTTTTGTCTTAAAAATTTTAGTGTCTTTTTCTTAATACCTTAATTCTTTGAGATTTCCATACACTATGTTTTAATCACATCCATGCCCATCTCTCAATCCCTTCCAGATTACTATCTTCCCCACTATTTCCCTAGGGCCCCAACTTCCTGTTCTTTCTTATTTTAAACAATATTTTCTAATTGATCAATTAAGTTTGAAAAAAAAATTCATGTAACATATTTTGAATGCTTTGGTTGTGATTGTGGCCAAAGTCATAAGAGATTTTTCTACTAGGAAAGTATGTGCAGAATGCTCCCCCAGCTGCTCTTGGGTCAACAGAGTCAAACATTCTTAGACACTTTTTTGGCCCTCTTGGCATTTGTATTCCCACATGTTGCTTATTTTTCGCCAGCTTTGTTGAATGAAGTTATTCTACCCTAAATTAAATCAATTGAAGAGACAATGTATTTAGTTAGCTTTTACTGGCATTGATATGATCAGAAAACAATAGTTTCAACAAATATTTAAGAACCTAACATTAACTATCATGACAAACCACAATAAGTTCTTATTTCAATATGCTGTACATACCTTAAGTATATACATTTGTAAATGTGTTTATCAACCACATGTTTTTACAATTATTTCAGAAAAAAATAAACAAGGTTGAGAAAGATGTCTCTGTGGCTATGAATTATTTCTGCTCTTTTAGAAATAATTAGGAGTTAGGTTCCCAGCACTAACCTAATGACCTCTTCTGGCCCTAAGAGCACCAGCACACATGTGCCATAAGCATACAGACAGACATACATGAATACATATATATGAAGAAATAAATCTTTAAATTAAACAGATAATTAGTCAACTAATTAAATTAAGTATTGGAAATATTAATGAGCAGGTCAAGGCATGTGATGCAAAGCTTCATGATATGTGCTCAATGACTGGACCACATGGTGGAAAGGAGAAGACAGACAGACTCCTTTCAAGTTGTTCACTGATGGCTATATGATTGTCATGGCATGTTCACCATCACTACATCTCATTAATTAAATAAGTGCAATTAAACACAAAAAGTTAAAACAGACAATACTGATACAAGTATAAGAAAACTCTACGTATCTCCTGGAATTAGTAAACACTGACATTTTTGTCCCACTTGCATTGTAAGTAAGGATTACAAAAGAACATAGGTACATTAGAAAGTTTCTATTGCAAAACAAAAGAAAATAAAGGGGAAAACTCATTGTCTACGTCTCCATTCCTTCTGCTCAAGATTATTACAAATTTATTCTAGCATCTTTCACTTGTAATTGTATAATTTTACTTAGTATATGAACACCAATAAATTAAATATAACTCATGAGTATTTTAAATTTGCAAATACCATGTTTCTGTTTGTTCTGCAACTGGCTTTTATTAGAATGTATCTTACCAAATTACAGACTTAGTTTAATTCACTCCTGCCTGTACACTGTTCCATGCTGCTAATGATTTACACATTTTAAACATGCCATTCTTGATTGCTTAAAAGTAATTATATAATAAGATACACTTGCTCTCCTTTTTATTAGTTCTTTGGGTACATTATATTACAATCATTCACTTCACCTCCCCCAAACTCACCTCCTCCAATTCCGCCAAGATTCAGCTACCGGTTCTCTACCCACCCAACTTAATTTTGTGTCTCCCCTCTCTTCTAAGTATCTCAGATCTTTATCTCTCTGCCTCTGTCATTCTGTGTTTCTGTCTCTCTCTCTCTTACTCTGTCTGTCTCAGTCCCAATTCCAATTTGACAGTTTTTGCTGCATATACACTTGGGTGTTCAGCTATTCAATTGAGCTTGGTTCATCTGTCAGTGCCCCTACCCTTAAAGAGAAATTACTCTCCACTCCCAGAGGCTGCCAATTGCAAATACATTTGCTTTTCTTTTTATGACTTGTAGATTGTATTTTCTAATTCAAACAACTATTTTTTGAAAATGTGGAGTATTGGAGAGTATATACATTTTCTTTTTTGCTAGTTGTCTTAATGGTTTAAACAATGTGTCATATGTGGATAATTTGAGTTTGTTAAACAATACCTATGTCAGACATTTGCATCTGTCAACATGAATGACAGATTTCATGATGATTTCTTATACACTCACGAACTGCTAACTTTTGCCCATGTGAATTTTCTGCTTGTGTGCTTAGTGTGCACTGTGTTAATTATCTTTTAATTTTTAATTTGTAGTTATTCATTATGAATTCTGGATATATCTTTGGTTCTGTCTGTGATGCAAATATATTTTAAAGTGTTCCTTGTCTGTTAATGTTAATTCCGTAGTAAGTTGTTTAACACTTGATTTTAGTTATTAAAATGCAGCATACTATATTTTTAATCTTTTGATTCATGTAAAAGTATAACAATGGTTATTATTACAATACCTTTTGACATATGGTTTTTCCTTGACATTCAGTTTGAGAAATAATGCTTTAAGGTCAAGGAAACTTTCTGTTTAAAATTATAACTTTAATGGAAATACATAATAATTATTATGCTTCTATACTTCTATGATGTATAACATTAATGAATTTTTGAGTTCTTAAAGATCTATAGCTAATATTACTGATCAATGATGAGATTTGTTTTTACACTTGTTCTTTCTTAGGAAGGAAATATCAGTATTCAGGTGCTGGCACTTCAGGGAAATTGGCATTGAACCATATGCAAAATATTTCAAAGAAAAACAAATAGATGTATCCCACTTACCAGAATCAAAGGTGGTTGTATTTCTAATTAATGTGTTTCTTTTTCTTCCAGGTCGAAGTCATTGAACACTCAGATTTTAGGTAATATCGTTTGTTTTGTCAAACACAGGAAAGGGTGAGAATCCAGCAGTGACAATGGCTCTGGCCCAGCAAGTGCAGTAACAACATGCACTTTTCTTCTGGGCCACAGCCTCCAGGCAGCAGAAGATAATTGAACTTTGGAGTTTCAACTTCCAAAAGGCTGTTTCCCAGGAAAGTTGAATAAATCACACCTTTCTTCATGCATACATTAAGTGTTATGTATTGCTCATATTATGTATTGTTCATATTGCAAATATTAAGTGCAGGATAATGTCATTGTAATTATCATGCAAAGGTCCTAGACTCAGGAAATATCCCTTGACTGGAAGAGCAATACTCACTGTAAATGCTTATTTATTGTTACCTTACTGTGTCTGCATCATACATCCCCATGCATTACTGGCAGTGATCTTTTTATTCATTCAGCTTTGTCATTACTTTCCCAGCTGAAAGAACCTGTGGTCTGTATAGGCATTAAATAAACAAATATGATTAAACATACATTTTTGGATCAGTATGCACCTATTTTGAAGGGTAGTTGAAATGCTCTCAAGTAACAACCTGAGCTTTTTATTCCCCAAGCTGTTTGCAAGTGGAACTCCTTTCATCTTGTTACACTTTCCAACATGTATTTACATCTTTCAATAGTACCTTTTCTGGAGCTGACATCAAGGACTGTGTATTCATTCCAATATGCTCGGTTTTAGATGGAAGTGGAGCTAGAGGGTACTAGAAGGAGATGAAATAAATAATTGTTTTATCACTTAGCACATTCACATAGGAAGGAAATCTACACCACAGGCAAGCATACATATGCAAGTGTTGCAGCATAAAGCTGAGCCTTAGAGGTCAGTTCATGTCCCACATGGTATTTTCTGGTTGCCATGGCAATTGCTTGTTTTCATTGGGCAACTGGGCGAATGCCCACATCTGTTCTCGCTGAACCCTCCTTCCCTAGCTAACAGAGAACAGAGGGAATAGATTCGCTTCTCCACATCAAGGGGTAGGTCGTAAATCTCAGGTCACAGAGTCACAGTTGCCCTTGAGTACCCTCTTTTTGTTTCTTGGCTGCCCAAATGTTCCTTAGTTCTTCTATAAACACAGCTAAATGTGCATTTATTCAGTGGAGATAAACGAGTAACATTCCCCTTAGGCAACAAAGAAATATACATATGTATACACATGTAGATATAGCAATAAATTGAATATTGAAAATAGGTAATGCTCACTGGCTCAGTGGTATTCTGGAATTCAAGATTATAGGTTCCCTTGGACAAAGTTGGTTAAATTTATCTTTCTTCCTTTAAGTGGCATGCCTTGAGGATGAAGTCCTTTTATAAGTATTCAGATACTTTAATTTTGTTTCTACATGAAAATAGAACTTTTGGCTCCTCGACATATTGTACTAATCTTAAAGAAATAAATGACAACTGCATTGAGTCGATTCTTTTCTACTTCCTGCAGCTCTAGAGAGAAACCAGTATCAACAAAGATGTGTAATAGCATTCGTGTCAACATTTGACTCTGTTAGAGAGTCACAGGGGAGAGAAATTTCTAGTATTTCTTTCATGTCCTTATAAATTCAAAGCAACACAGGTATAGACAGGTATAGACTGAGGGAGCAACAGCACTTGATCTCTATTATTTTCTGTCCCTCATTTTCACACACTTCTAACATGAGAGTGTTTACACCACCTCTTTCACTAAAGGTGTGTGTGTGTGTGTGTGTGTGTGTGTGTGTGTGTGTGTGCAAAATGGGCTCTGAATTGGTAACCCACTAGGCCAAAAACCAATTTTCTTTCCTGGTATTTTCATAGGATGCTAAGAAATGGGATCTAAGCAACAGTGGGAAGCTCGAATGAGAGAAGCATGGCATTAAATAGATGAGATCAAACCTGAGCACATAAAGGGAGCAAGACGGAAAGCAAGCATTCAAGTCTAAAGGTAACAAAGAACATAACCCAGGATGACAAAAAACAGAGGACCCAGGTTAATGATAAGACAGGATGTGAACTTAGGTTTTTACCTGAGAAGCTAGCAGGGCACTGGGCAGTGTCAGACTATGCTGGCTGAATGCAGATCAAGAAATACAAACTGCTTGCCTGACTATGATTATACTGATCAAGAAGGGGAAGGACAAGGTCTGTGTCTGCTGTTACATAAGGGAGACCAAATCAAAAGCCCAGTAGTCAAGGATGCTCTGGATGGGTACTGTAAAATAGAAACTGTTGCATAGGGAAAGGGATTGCAAGCAAGGATCCATCTTACAACATGGCCAGTGACCCTCTGTATGGTCAGCCTGATTAAAATGCATAGTTTCCAGCTGGACATGTGAAAGAATTGGGGCATGCAGAACAAAAACTGACTTGTGTGAGTCATGAATTTAAGAAATTTTTACATGGTATATTCATATTGCACTCTTTAAAGATTGAAAAATCAGCACTTCTGATTTTTCATATAAATGGAAACACAGCTTTTATTTTACTTAATTTTCTCCCAGTTCCCTACACAAAATTCCTAAAACACCATTTTTTTTATCATTTTAAAACAATCTTTTCCTATTTTATATAACAATAGCAGTTCCCACTTTCTCCCCTCTTCCTGCTCCTCCTATCCCCCACCCCATCCCTCTCCACTCCACAAAGTAAGACTTCCCATATGGCATATCACTTTGAGGCAGTACCAAGACCCTCTCCCCTATATCTAGGATGAGAAAGGTATCCCTCCAAAAAGAATGGGCTCCACAAAGCCAGTTTAAGCACTAGGGATAAACCCTGGTTCCACTGTCAGTGGCTCCACAGACTGCCCAAGCCACATAACAGCCATCCACATTCAGAGGACCTAGTTTGGTCACATGCAGGTTCCTATGCAGTCCGGAGTCAGTGAGCTCCCACTAGCTCAGGTCAGCTGTTTCTGTGGGTTTCCACAAAATGGTCTTGCCCCCTTGCTCATAGTATCATTCCTCCCTCTCTCGAGTAGACTCGAGAAGCCCCCTCAGTGCTTAGTTGTGGACCTTTACATCTGCTTCCATCAGTTGCTGGATGAAGGTCCTATGATGATAATTGAGGTGGTCATCAATCTGATTACAGGGGAAGGCCAGTTCAGACACTCTCTCTGCTAATGCTTAGAGTTTCAGCCTGGGTCATCCTGTGGATTCCTCAGCATTACCCTGGTGCCAGGTGGCTCGCTAGCCCCACTATGGCTCCTTCAATCAGGAAATATCTTTCCTGGCTCTCCCCCTCTGTCCTCTCATCTCAACCATTCTGTTCTCTCATGTTCTCTTCCTCTCCCCCTTTCCCCTCCCTTTCCTGAGGGGGATCATACATAATACTTTTTATTGTAATGTGGCAACTCTCAGTGGATCCTCCATAATTTTAAGATGAGGCATGTCACCAGGAAGATATAGATTCTCATTTTCTTTATTTCCTTCTAATAAAATTTGATATACAAATTCTTACCAAGGTATTTTCATACCCAAGTTTTGATAGGAATACTAGAACATTTGATTCTATGGCCTCTAACTCCTAAAAAAGGAAACCTACTAATCTGTCACACTTAGATATTGAAGCCCCAAGTACACTCCCAGTTATGACTTTTTTAGAATTTCTGAGTTGATGAATCTGCTCTTATCTGGGATGGTGCATGTCTGTCCTCTTGGAAATCTCTGTCTCACTTCTTCTGGTCCTTACCCAACATCTTTGATTATAAGTTAGTAGGTATATTTTACAGAGAGTTCTGTTAGCTGCTGTAGCAAACAATTAGTCCTGAGCAGAGAGTTGAGACAAAGCCCTGGATTTATAGCTAGGTTACAAGCCCTGGTGGTCTTCTGTGGCTAATGCCTGATGTTGAGGCAGCCCTGTGTGCTAGAGCCCTTTACTTGGAATGCAATGCTAACTTAAGGCAATTAGTGTTAGAATTGAACTAAATCACAGAACACCCAGCTAGAGTCTGAAAGATTACAGAACTAGTTGTTGCTGTGAGACAAAAGCTGGCTCATTTGATGTAAAAAAAACTTTCTGTGGGTAGGAACAGGACATTTTAGTATACTTTATCATTACTGAAAAACCAGTTGAGAGCCATAAAAGAACCCTAACCAGATCTCTGCAGTCAGAATTTCTGAGAGGGCCAAAGGACATGGAGTTATTTTATGTATGCATTAATTAGTCTATCAATTATTCTTAGGGGAAATACTGGCATTAGGTGAAGCCAATATAAGGACCTTCATCTCTCTCTTTGCTATTGCATTGTATGTAAAGCACAGAATAATAGGTACTGAGGTAATGTACTCACAGTAACAGTGGCTCTATCTTTCAAGTAGCACATTTGCAGAGATGGATGGAATATGACTAATTTTGTTAGTCAGGACTCTCCATAAATGACATCTCTAAACATTTTTATTTCTGCCTGTCTTTTAGTCCCAACATTTTCTTGTTTACCTTTTACTTTCACTAGAGTCTCTCTCTTTTTCCTATGCCCCATCTTCACCCTACCTCCTGTCTAGTCTCTTAAAATGGCAATATTTTAAAATGGCAAACAGTATTTGCATAAAGGCAGACACATTGATCAAGGAACTCAAATTGAAGACACAGACATAAATATGGACACCTGACTTTTGATAAAGAAGTAAGAAATACACACTGGAAAGAAGAAAGTGTCTTCAATAAATAGTTCTGGTCAAATGTATAAGAATTCAAATAGATCCATAATTATCATCCTGAACAAAACTTAAGAGAGAATGGAACAAAGACTTCAACAGTAAAACAAATACATAAACCTGAAAGAAAAGAAAGTGGAAGAATAGTCTTGAACTCATTGGCACAGGAGACAACTTTCCAAACAGCATACCATTAACATAGCCAGTAAGATCAACAATTAACAAATGGGACTTCATACAATTGAAAAATTTCTGTAAAGCAAAGGCCACTATCATTCAGACAAAGCAGCACCCTGAAGAATGGGAAAATATTTTTACCAGCTCTGTATCTATGAGAAGACTGATACCCCCCCCAAAAAAATAAGTCAAAAACTATAAGTCAAAAATACATATAATCCAATTTAAAAATTGGGTACAGATGTAAACAGAACTTTCAGTAGAGTATACTCAAATGACTGAGAAATATGTAAAGAAATGTTCAACATCCTTAGCCATCAAGGAAATACAAATAAATATTACATTGAGATTTCTCTTACATCTTTACTTGTTACAACACACACACACACACACACACACACACACACACAAACACACAAACACACACACAAATGTCACAACGTGGTACATTACACAAAGGGATATTATTAAGATTTTTTAATGACATCATGAAATTTCCAATCAAGTGATGGAACTGAAAAACAAAATCATCCTCAGTGAGGTAATTTAGAGCCAGAAAAGAAGATAAATATGGTCTGTATTTACTAATATGTAGATATTTGCCATTAAATAAATGGTAAGCAACCTACAATCCATAGACCAAGAGTGGTTAGGTATAAAGGAATGACCTAGGAAGAAGAAATGGAATAGATTTTTTGGATTTACTGGGGTGATGGGAGATGTTATTCTGTTAATATGTTTCTCATACTGGTTGATGAATCAAGCACTGTTGGCTAATAGGAAAGCAAGATTGTGAGGCTAGGAAACTAGGAGGAAAGTGGAAGGAGTTGGGAGGAGTCAACATGGAGATCCTGGAGAAAACAGCAAGCCTGCCTACACTCCCTGGTAAGATGAGCCACGTGGAAATACTTAGAATAGTAGAAATAGGTTAATCATTAAGACAGAGCTAGCCGATAAGAAACAATTAACTGGCCAACAGCATTATATCAAATACAGAGTCTCAGCATGTTATTTGGGGCTGGATGGCATGGCGTTGGGACCAGAATGGTGGCGGGGCAAACATACTTGCTACATTGGGGTTGGCAGTGATGGACACACAAAGATTGGTTGGTAGAAGGGTATATATAGGGTTGAGGGAGGAAGTGCAGGGAAGACATTTGGAGACAGTAGAATCTGGAAACCCCAAATAAGACGCTACCCACTGTTCTTAAAACCTGTTCAATAAGCCCAGACTGTACCCTCTCCCCTGGGCTCCATGCTAGGGCCCACAACCTTGCCAGCCTCACAGAAGACAGGTTGGTCCTAGGAACTCCAGGTATGACATCACTCACTGCCAATAAAACCCCTTTAAAGCCTGTCCAACAACTCTAGACTATATATCTCCACTACCACCCTCCACCCCAGCTCCATATCCTAGTCTACAAATTCAGAAGACTTCTGTTTTATGAAGGCCCAGGCCAGATCTAAGAACCTCAGTACCAGCAGCTGTACTGGAGAGCAGCCTGGTCCTAGGGAACTCAGAGACCAGATTAGACCGAGGGGCCCCAGTAAGCAAGCCCATTTGTCTCCATATTTTGGTCTACAACTTCAGAAGACATCAGCTTTACAAGAGAGCAGCTTAGCTCTAGAGAATCCTAGCCCCTACAACCCCAAAGGGTACACCTTACTGGACCTGAAGATACATACACTAGTCCTTAAGACCCTTGGCTATTTAGGTCAGTAGATCAGAGAGGAAAGAGAAACCAAGAAACAAGACATACATCTAACAAAGACAAACACAGAAATAAACAACTAGACCTACAATCACCCAAAATGTAGTTATCTGTGTAAGAACACAATCAATAATAGAAATAGCAATATGGCATCACCAGGGCCCATATATCTTACAACAGCAAGATCTGAACAATTCAACATAGCTGAAGCACAAGAAAATGGCTTACAATGGCTTTATGCATATAATAGAGATCCTTAAAGAGGAAGTAAATAAATCCCTTAATGGGGAAAAAACAAACAAAAATTAGAAATTAATAAATTCCTAAAAGAAATCCAAGAGAAAGCAAACAGATAAAGGAAAGTGTTCAAGACCTGAAAATGGAAATTGAAAGGACAATGAAAACATAAACAGGAAATTTTGGAAATAAATGTGAATAAGTAAATAAGAACTACAGATGCAAACATCACCACCGAATATAAGAGATGGAAGAGAGACTCTCAATGATTGAAGCTATGACAGAATAAACAGTTACACTGGTCAAATAAAACGTTAAGTCTAAGAATAAAATCCTTAACAAAAAGCATACAGGAAATCTGGATCATCAAGGAAAGGTCAAACATAAGAACAGCAGGAATAGAAGAAGTAGAAGAAACACAGCTAAAAAACTAAGAAAATTTATTTAAGAAGAATCATAGAAGAAGAAATTTTTCCAACCTAAATAAGGACATGCCTATAAAGGTGCAGAAAGCTTATAAAACATGAAATAGATTACATCAGAAAAAAATCCCCTCACTACATATTAATCAAAACACTAATCATACAAAGCAGAGAAAGAATATTAAAAGTGACTTATCATAATCACACCCAACTTCTCAACAGAGACCTGAAAATCCAGAAGGGTTTTGACTGATTGATGTTTTTCAGGATCTAAGAGACCACAAATGCCAGCCCACATTACTATAACCAGTAAAACTCTCAATCAACATAGATGGAGAAAACAAGATATTTCATAACAAAGTCAAATTATAATAATATCAATCCATAAACCCAGCCCTACAACAGATACTAGTAGGAAAACTCCAACTTCAAAAAGTTAATTACATTCACAAATCACAGGCAATAATCTCACACCAGAAAAACCCAAAGAAGGAATACACACACAAACACACACACACACACAAACACACGCATACACAAACACATGCACACACACACACACACACGCACACGCACACACACACACACACACACACACACACACACACCACCACCACCACCACCACCACCAACAACAACAACAACAACAATGAAATAACAGGAATTAATAGTCGTCATTGGTCTTTGCTATCCCTCAAGATCAATGGATTCAATTTGCCCATAAAGAGACACAGGCTAAGAAACTGGATATGAAAATAGGATTCATCTTTCTGATGCATACAAGAAACTTATCTTAAAAACAAAAATTGACATCAAGTCGAAGTAAAGAGTTGGAAAAAGATTTTCCAAACAAAGGGACCTAAGAAACAAGCTGGTGTAGCTTCTTAATATCTAACAAAATAGACTTCTAAACAAAATTAATTAAAAGAGATGGAGAAGGGCATTTCAAACTCATGAAGAAAAAAAATCCATCAAGATGATGTCTCAATTATCAACATTTACACCTCAAATGTAAGGGTATCCACTTTTATAAAATAAGCAATACTAAAGCTTAAATCTCACATCAAACCCCACACAAGAACAGTGTGAGACTTTAACACCTCACTCTCATTTATAGATGGGTCATCCTGACAGAAACTAAACAGAGAAATAATGGAACTAACAGACATTATGAATTAAGTGGATATAACAGATATCTGTAGAACATTTAATCCAAACACAAAAGAATATACATTCTTCTCAGCACCTCATAGAACCTTCTCCAAAATTTCCCATATACACATATCACAAAGCAAGACTCAACAGAAACAAAAAAAAATAAAAATAAAAAAATGAAATCACCTCCTGCAGACCACCATGGATTAAAGCTGGATTTCCACAATCACAGAAACAGAAAGCCTACAAACGCATGGAAACAGAACAACTCTCTACTAAGTTACCAGTGGGGCAAGGAAGAAATAAAGGAAGAAGTTAAAGACTTCCTAGAATTTAATGAAAACCAATGTGAAAACTGTTGAGAGGAAAGTTCATAACACTAACTGCCTTCATGAATAATTTGAAGAGATGCCATACTAGCAACTTAATAGCACACCTGAAAGATCTAGAACAAAAAGAAGCAAGCAAACCCAAAGGTGTAGAAGGCAGGAAAAAAATCAACTGTGGGCTGAAATTGATAAAATAGAAACAAAGAGAACAATACAATGAATCAATCAAAGGGTTTGTTATTCAAGAAAATCAACAAAATAGTTATACCCTTATCCAAACTAACTAAAAGGCAGAGACTATCCATATTTAACAGAATCAGAATAAAAGGGGGATATAACAACAGGACCAAGGAAATTCAGAGAGTCATTAGGCCATACTTGAAACACCTGTACTCCATAAAATTAGAAAATCTAAAAGTAATGGACACATTTATTGATAGATACCACTTACAAAGTTAAATAAAGATCAGATAAATAATTTAAATATACATACAACCCTTAAGGAAAGAGCAGGAATCATCAAAAGTCTCCCATTAAAAAATAAATCCCAGAACCAGATGGTTTTAATTCAGAATTCTAACAGACTTTCAAAGAACACCTAAACTAGTCCTTTTTAAATTATTCCACAAAATAAAAACAGAGGGAACCTTGCCAATTGTTTTTTCTATGTGTTCACAATCACCCTGATACCCAAACCACACAAAGTCTCAACAAAGAAAGGGAATTACAGACCAATTTTGCTCATGAACATTGTTGCAAAAATACTCAGTAAAATACTGGTAAACTGAATCCAAGAATACATCAGAAAGATCACCTGCCATAAGCAAATAGGCTTCATTCTAGAGTTGCAGGGGTAGTACAACACACGAAAATCTGTCAATATAATCCACCACATACTGGAAGAAAAAATCCCACAGGAACATCTTGTTAGATGCTGAAAAGCCTTTGACAAAATCCAATATTCCTTCATGGTAAATGTCTTTGAGAGATTAGGGATACAAAGGACAAACCTAAGCATAACACTAGGCAATATACACCTAGCCAACTATCAACATCAAATTAAATGGAGAGAAGCTCAAATCACAAACAAGACAAGGTTGTCCATTCTCTCCACACCTATTAAATATAGTAGTTAAAGTTACAGCTAGAGCAATAAGACAACTAAAGGGAATCAAAGAGATAAAAATTGAAATGGATGATGTCAAGGTATCAGTATTCTCAGTTGATATGATATCACGCACAAGTGACCCCAAAAGCTCTACCATAGAACTCCTACACCTGATAAATACCTTTAATAAAGTTACTGGATACAACATTAATTTTTAAAAGAAGAACAATAATCCTTCTATACACAAACAATGAAGGGGCTGTGAAAGAAATCAGCATATCAACGGCTGTTATGGCAGGCTTTTCCTTCCTGCCAGCTCCATCCCGCCTGCCGCCAGTCTGGGCCCACAGCTGCACCAGCCCCAAATAATGTTCTGAGACTCTGTATTTGATACAATTCTGTTGGCCAGTTACCATTATTGTTTATGGGCTAGCTCTGTCTTAATTATTAACCCAGTTCTACTTATCTAAGTATTTTCTCATGGTCGTCTTATCAGGGAGCTGCGGCGGGCGTCCTGCTTCCTCCCAGGTCTACATCTTGATGCTAACTACTTCCTCTCTCCTCCTCCTGGTCTCCTAGCCCCGCCTATCTTGTTTCCTATTGGCCACAGTGCTTTTTTAACAAGTATGAGAAGCATACATACAGAATAACATCTCCCATCAAACGCCCTTTACAATAGACTCAGATAATATAAAACATCATGGTATAATTCAAACCAAACAAATAAAAGACAAGAACTTAATTCTTTAAAGAAAAAAATTGAAGAAGACATCAGAAAATGGAAAGACCTCCCACACTTATGAATCAGTATGATTAACATAGTAAAAATGGCCATCTTACCAAAAGCAATATATAAATTCAATGTATTCGCCATTAAAATCCCAACACAATTCTTTACAGACCTTGAAAGAACAATACTGAACTTGATATGGACAAACAAAAATCAAAGGATAACTAAAACAATCATTTACAAGAAATAATCAAGACCACACTGGAGAAAAACACAGAAACAGCTGACCTGACCAAGTGAGAGCACAGGACTCCAGTAGTAAAGCTGGAGAGTCAGCATTTGACCAAATCCATCCCTCTGAATGTGGGTGCCAGTTAGGAGGTCTGAACTGTCTATGGAAACTCTGATACTGGAACCAGTTTTTATCCCTATTGCACAAAAGGAATTTGGGGGCCCATTTCCCATGAAGGGATACTCTCTCAGCCCAGATACAAGGAGGAGGGCCTAGGCTTTCCCCCAAATGATGTAATAAGCATTGATGATCCACCATGCAAGGATTCACTCTCCCTGGAGAGTGAGTGGAAATGGGATGGGGGATTGGAGGAGGGAATGGGAGGAAGGGAGGGAGAGGGAACTGGGATTTATATGTAAAATAAGGTTGTTTCTAAATCAAATAAATAAATAAAAGAAAAGGAAGGAACTTACAGAGGCATCACTATCCCTGACTTCAAACTCTACTACACCCACAGTGTGTTGGCATAAAAATAGAGAGTGAATCAATGGAACTGAATTGAAGATCAAGACATAAAACCATACACCTATGACCACCTGATATTTTGCAAAGAAACCAAAGTTATACAATGGAGAAATGAAGGCATCTTCAAGAAATGGTGCTAGTTTAACTAAAATGTTGGCATGTAGAAGAACACAATTAGATCCATATCTGTCACTCTGCACAAAACTCAAGGCCAAGTGAATCAAAGACCTCAACATAAATTAAGATACACTGAACCTGATAGAAAAAAAAGTGGGATATAATCTTGAACACATTGGCACTGGATACAACTTCCCAAAATGAATGCCAATAGCATAGACACTAAGATAGATAAATACTAAATGAGACATCATAAAATTGAAATGTTTCTGTTAGGCAAAGGACACTATCAATAGTACAAAATGGCAGCCTGCACAATGGGAAAAGATCTCCGTCAACCCTACATCTGACAAAGGACTGATTTTCAAAACACATAAAGAATTCAAGACACTATATATCTATATATCATCTATATATCTTCTATAATTTTTCTTATTTTAAATATTGATCCCATTTCCCTTTCCTTTTCATCCTCCTTTTTGCCCTCAACAGACCCCCTATCCCATCCCTCATCCACTCCCCAGTGAGGATGAGGCCTTCCATGAGGGATTATCAAAATTTGCCAAGTCATTTGGGATAGGGCCTAAGCTCTCCTTTGTGTCTCTAGGCTAAGGGAGTATCCCTCCGTGGGGAATGGGATTCTGAAGTCCTTTTATGCACCAGGAATACAACCTGGTTTAACTGTCAGAGGTCCCTTAGATTGCCCAGGCCTTCTAACTGAGACCCACATTTAGGGTGTCAGAGTCAGTCCAATGCTGGTTTCCTAGCTTTCAGTCTGGGGGGCCATGAGCTTCCCCTTTTTCAGGTCAAGATACTACATAACAAATGAAATACTACAATTTAAAAATGGGGTACAGATCTAAACAGAGAATTCTCAACAGAGAAATCTCAAATGGCTGAGAAACACTTAAATATTCAGCATCTTTAGCCATCATGGAAATGCTAAGATCAAATACACAAGTGAAGGCTCATGCTAGAGAGGAAGTAGAGCAAGGAATATACTCCTTCTTTGCTGGTGGGAGTGCAGAATTGTACAGCTCTTTGGAAATCAGTGTGGTGTTTTCTCAGAACCTACCAAAAGATCCATCCTTTGGGTATATACCCAAAGGATGTTCAATCATATCACAAGGACCCTTGCTCAGCAGCTTTATTTGTAATAGCTAGAACTTAGAAACAAACTAGATGTCCCTCAGTGGAAGAAAGGACAAAGAAAATGTGGTATATTTATACAAGATACTACTACCCAGCTGCTAAAAAACAATGGCACCAGGAAATTTGAAGGTAAATGCCCAGAACTAGAAAAAAATCATCCTAGTGAGGTAATCCAGACCAATAAAGACAAACATGGTATGCACTCGCTTGTAAATAAATATTAGCTATAAAATAAAGGATACACATCCCCAGAGAGGCTAGGTAGTAAGGAAGAACCATTGCAGGGCATCCAGATCTCCCTGGGAAGGGGAAATAGATGAGATTTTGTGATTAGACTGAGGGCAGGTTGCAGTGGGTACATGAACAATCAGGTTGGGAGTGAGTGGGTGGAAAGAATACTGAAAGAGACTACTAGAAAGGTTTGGCATTTGGGGGCCAGATGAAAACCTGGTACAAGGAAATCTCCCAGGAATCTACAAGGATGACCCCAGCTAAAATTCCTAGCAAGAGAAGATACTTAGCCTGATCTGGCCATGTCCTGTGATCAGATTGGTGCCTTGCCCAACTGTTATCAGAGAGGCATTATCCAGAAACAAATGAAAACAGACACAGACTCACAACTAAACTTTAGGCCGAGTTCATGAAATCCCTAAGAAGAGGATAAAGAAATGTACAAACCAGAGGGGTGAAGGACACCACAAGAAGCTTCACACAATCAATTAACATGGGCTCATAGGGGCTCACAGGGACATGCATGGGACTCACCTGGCATTCTACATATATGTTACAGTTGTGTAGGTTGGTCCTCTTATGGGACTACTAACAGTGGGAACAGGGGCTGCCTCTGACTCCTTTACAGGTCTGTGGGACCCTATTATTCATACTGGGGCATCTAACCCAGCCTCAAAACATGGGGAGATGCTTAGTCTTGCTGCAACTTGATTTGACACGCTTTGTTGATACTCATAGGAGGCCTGCCCTTTCCTAAACAGAAATGGAACAAGGGGGGGGTTCCTGGGGAGGAACCTGGAGGAGATGGGAGAAGTGAAACTGCATCCTAGATGTTAAATAAGTAAATATATTTTAAAAAGGAATTGTAGTTTAAATTATTATATTTGAATGTTTCTTTGGGATTGTCTTTTAAAAATCTACATATGAAGGCATTCTTGTGCGTACACGTATGAACATTTGCAAGAGTAGTAAAGTTCCATGGGATATGTTTACATTTATCTCACTTGACTAACAGAACTAACAATTCTACAGTTTTATCCTAGTATTACCATAGTGACACTCGGAAAGAAATGTTTAAAAGTTCTGTTAAAGACAAATTTTCAGTAACTGAACTTTATTAGATGCATCTGTTCTTATTGTTTTTCTTGAAAATGCAGAAGACATACAATTAATAGACAACATTTGCTATGCCTAAATGAACCAACAACAAAATTGATGTTACATACTTCGTGATCCAGCGAATTATATTGGCAATCTCATGATACCATCACATCCAAGAGTTTGCTGTGTGTATGAATAAAACTGGTCACTTTTAAGGGATAGGGGAAAAACCCAGTTTACAAACTGATTACAGAGGCTTCTGTTCAGACTTAAGACTGAGATCTTGCAACTTACGGATGCTGAACAGAGACACTTTGCTTTAGTGTGGACTGTAGATATATTTCTTTCTGCAGGATTGGACAGCTGATATCCCAAGGATCAGCCTGCCCAGTGGCCAGCACAGCAGCTCCAGACACTAACTGGGGTGTGAGGAATTCAGTGAAACATTCACTTTACTTGTTTTATTTTTTTCGTTGTTCAATTCAGTTGTGAGCAAAAAGCTGTTTCTTACAATTTCATAAATTTAACTCCTTATGTGAGTTCAAAAATGACAAAACCTATTTTTATTCTAGAAAAACTTTGCTCTAAGAAAACTGTCCTTCTCCAGCTGTGGACATGATTGACATTTTTAAAACCCCTAGGGAACTTCTACTGGCAGCCAAACTTACATCTTCAGGAAAGAGAGTGACATGATATTGTATGTGTTCTATGTACCAAACTGTCGAGATTTCTATTTGAAGGAGAGTTGTACAAATGCTACCAAAAAAAAAGTCAATGGAATTGACCAGAATATTAGAACTCTTTCTACCAATGTTTAATTTTTATTGTAAATGTAATTATTTAGAAATACTGAGATATTATAAGGGTACTATAGCATTCCAATAGGAACACCCCAGTATTGAGTATTCAAGATCTGTGTTTGCTTTTTTAAGAAGCCGGATTCACTTACTATGGTGTTAATAATACTAGAATACCCATCTACATGAATTTGAAATATCTGTATAGTTTGAAGAAGAAGGAAGATGAGGGAGAAGGGGAAAAAAGTGTGATTCCTTTCTCTTAATTTTTAATGTGTGTGTGTGTGTGTGTGTGTGTGTGTGTGTGTGTGTGTGTGTTTGCCTGTGTAGGTATGTCTCTGTGTGTATGTGTTGTATGAGTGTGTATATGTGTGTGTGTGTGTCTGTGTGACTGTGTGTGTGTGTCTTTCTCTGTATGACTGTGTGTATCTCTCTCTGTGTGACTGTGTGTGTGAGAGAGAGACAGAGACAGAGAGACAGAGACAGAGAGAGAGAGTGCCGTGTTTTCATATACATGTGTAGATCAGAGGACAGCATCAACCTCAAGTGTCATCCTTGGGAATACCATTCATCTATTTTGAGTCTGCATCTTTCACTGGATTGGAGCTCATCAATTAGGCTACCAGAGTGTTATGAGTAGGTTTACCCGCCAGCCTGGTTCCACCACTACACAGCCCCAAATAACACACAGAGACACTGTATTAGATATAATGCTTTTGGCCTGTTATTATTGGCTAGCCCTGTCTTAAATAATAACCCATTTCTATCAATATAAATATTTCTATGTGGTCTTATCTTACTGGAGAGAGGATTGGGACCTCTGTTCTCTTGGTCCTACATTTTGAATCCTCTCCTACCTCGCCCCAAAACCTCCTTGTCTCCTAATCCTGCCTACTTTGCTTTCCTATTGGGCAACAGTGCTTTATGTACTAACAAATAAGAGAATCATATTTACAGAATGACATCTCCCATCACCAGAGAGCACCAGAGATCCTTTCTGCACTTCCCCAGTGCTGGGACAAAGCACACAACTATATAGTACACCATTGTAGGTGCTGGTGATTGAATTCAGATTCTCAAGCTTGAAAGGCAAGTATTTCATGGACTAGCTGTCCCATTTGTGTGTGTGTGTGTGTGTGTGTGTGTGTGTGTGTGTGTGTGTGTGTGAGAGAGAGAGAGAGAGAGAGAGAGAGAGAGAGAGAGAGAGAGAGAGGACATATGCATGCATATACTACTCTGCAATTGTGAAGGTTAGAAAACAACTTTATGTGTTCCATTCTCTCCTTCCATTTTCTTGTGGGTCCTATAGATCAACCTCACATTATCAGGCTGTAACAGCAATTACTTTTACCTGATAAATCAAATCACCGGCCCTCTACTACTAACTTTTCATTGGTTTAATTCTAAGAAATAATTGTTAATAATTTTTAAAGTTGCCTTTGCACTGGAATCCTATGTATTGTCCTTGGAATTCTGCTGTTGCCCTGTGTTGATGGTAATATTTATTTTCTTCTTGTGTACCCTCTACGTGGGTAGTTAGTAAGTTAAGTAACTAAGCTTACCAGCACTCCCACGGTTTCATATTTCAGTTTAACATTTTGCAGCTTCATTCTCCTTAGATCAACTATCTTATACTCCAGAATTAATTCATGCTTATTCTTTTAAATTTTTTTTTCTTATTTTAAATATCGATCCCAGTTCCCTCTCCCTCCCATCCTCCCATGCCATCCACAGACCCCCTATTCCATCCCCCATTCACTCCCTAGGGAGGGTGAGGCCTTCCATGTGGGAACATCAAAGTCTGTCAAGTCATTTGAGGTAGGGCCTAGGCTGTCCCTTGTGTCTCTAGGCTAAGGGAGTATCCCTCCATGGGAGATAGGCCCCTGAAGTCCATTGCTGCACCAGGAATACATCCTGGTTCCACTGTCAGAAGTCCCATAGACTGCCCAGGCCTTTTAACTCAGACTGATGTTCAAAGGTTCCGGGTAGGTCCTATGCTGGTTTCCCAGCTATCAGTCTGTGGTTTATGAGCTCCCCCTTGTTCAGGTCAGCTGTTTCCGTGGGTTTTCTCCAGTCTGGTCTTGACATTTTCCAGCCTAGTCTTCATTCTTTTAGAATGTTTTCTTATTCTAATTCATATCAGGACTATTTGCTCATTTTTGTAATATGCTCTGTTTGTTCTGTTAGACCTGTTTACATTTCTTGCTGCTGCTAGAATCCATCTGTCTAGAAGACTGTTCTGTAACATGTAGTGTAATATGTAGATTCTTTTTCTCTGTAAATGAGATTTTTCCCTTAAAATATATTATTCTTTCATTCATCGAAAACATTACCTCCTGGAAGTATCAGCTTTTCTGTCAGACAGCAAATATAAGATATATCAGTTAGACACCAGAGCCTCGTTCTAAGATAGAATTGAGAGCACCTATAATTTTAAGGCTCAGATCATAGACAAATAACTACTTATCAAAAAAATCTTGCTTATTAGATGTTTAAAATTTTGTCCTTTTAGTAGAATCTGAATTTAAAATGGTAATTGTCCCTGCTGTCTTAGCTACAATAAAATTTCATGATGAAACTGTAGATAAGCCTTTATTATCACTCAGTTCCATCACTTTTTGTCTGACATATTTCCCTGTGTGTAACTGTGTGATGTGTTTCCATGGACACACAGTTACATGTCTATCTGAGAGCTCATGTCTTTCCTCATTTTCAGCTGTGCTGGTTACTCTGGCGATGTTCCTTATGCTGTTATTTTACAGCATTCCATGTCACAGTTTTTCAAACACAGTGCCACTAACACATAGTCTGATGTACTTATTATTGAAGCATGTCTTTGGTTTATGTTTATGTTCATGTTTATGTCTTTGGTACTCATTGGTCAATAGCAATTTGCATTGCATGGTGTAGATGTGTTTGTGTTTCTTATTCAGTCCCTCCTTATCTGTGCTGATTTAAATGGGCTTAATATTATCTTATTTTTCTCTATATAATTGGAAAATGATGATGCCCCTTAACTATTCTTTTAGTGTTTTACTTAGAGATCTTGATTTAAAAAAAGATATATGATTCAATGTATACTACACAATTGTGAAACTTTTCACGTCTTTGACATCAGATTCTAGATTGCTTGTACTCTATGTCTCCATCTGTCATTTTACCTGCTATTATTGTATATGCTAATTTTGCATGAATTTTAGTGTTAATTATAATTTATAGTCTATAATATTCTATGTAATTACTTTTGTTATACCCTAGCTTTCCAAGGAACTGTTTGGAATCTGTTCCATTCTTCCAGAACTTTCTTTAGAAATTTTACTTGAGATGACTTTCATTTAGTCTCAGATGGACTGATCAAAGATGTTTTATATAGTTACAAAATTATTCTTCATTTTTTAAAAGAACCAACTTTGGTTTATTGATTTTTTTCTATTGATTTCTTGCTTTCAATTTCACTTATTTCTGCTAAAATTTTCTTCTTAGTGAGCTTGTTTTTATCTTAAAATGCCTTGAAATGGCTTAAAATGCATTCCTTTCCTTAATATCCAAAGCTGGAAATCCCAGTTATTTAGTATAGACAATTTCTTATGCTTTTATGCATTAAATATTTTTGTATAGTTATTGTATTTTCTTAACAAATTTTGATAGTATATTTTTTATGTTGGATTAGACCAAAATCATTTCAAATTTCTCTTGAGACCTACTTGACTCACTTGTAATTAAAAAGTGTTATTTAATCCCAAGTATACTTTTCCTAGGATTTTTTTCTGTATGTAGGGTAATTCCTTTCTAGCTATATTTCATTACAACCTAACAGCATGTGCTTATGATTTATACTGTATTAAACTGTTGGGATGTCCCTACATGACCTTTGTGAATTTTCCATGTTAACTCGAAATCAAAGTGTATCCTCTTATCATTACATTTTTCTATAAATGTCAATTAGATCAAGTGTACTGATGTGGTTCGTGGACATGCTTACTCATGCTCATACTGCTGAGGACACTGTTGTTTGATAAATATAGATCTTTCAGCATGGACAATGGCTTTGTCTGTTTGTCTTTTAGGTCTATAAGTTTTGATATGCTGTTGGTATGTGCTTCTTGGACTTTTCTGAAAATTAACCCTTTTTATTAATTGAGAAATTCTTTTTCCTCTTTAAATTTTAATTAATATATAATTACATCATATTCTCTCCAGCCTCCAACCCCTCCCATTTGCATGCCCCACTGCCTTTCACACAGATGCACTTTATTTTTGCTAATTATTGATGTGTGTGTGTGTATGTTTGCATGCATGTGTGCATTTATGTGACTTTAGGAGGTATTGGTATTGGATAGCCAATTAGGGGGCTTATTCCTTGGAAAGATTAATGCTTCTCTCTTCATAAGTTTTAGATAGATTTCCTCCTTCCACATTGGCACTGGTGTTGTTCAGGTCTTATTTAAGCAATCATATTTTTGAGATTTCATGGACGAAGCTTTGCTGTCATATCTAGAAGATAGTTTTGTAGCAACTACCTGGTTCTCTGGCTCTTCCAATCTTTCCCTTTGGTGAGTATATAATGCCATTTCTTAAACATGAAAATTTTCTTGTTCTGAAGTCTGATTTTTCTGTAATTAAGATAACTATTTTAGTTTTACTTTGATTTCCATAACTATGGTTATCAAGGGAAAGAATTACTAGGCAAAGAGAAATCTGACTTGGTGGTACCAAGATTCTGTACAGGTTAAAATCCTGTGGTAGACTGATTACCATTTTTCTGAGGAACTGTCACACTGATGTCCAAAATGGCTGTACAAGTTTGCACTCCCACCAAAAGTGGAGGATTGTTCCCCTCTCTCCACATTCTCTCCAGCATAAGCTGTCATTGGTGTTTCTGATTTTAGCCATTCTGACAGCAGTAAGATGCTATCTCAGAGTGAAAAATAAATTTTCCTAACAATGATCAGTCTCCAAAAATAGGTGATGGGGTTCCACACGTATGAATTTATCTGGGCCTTAAAATTCTATTGAGCCAATAATCACCACTGAAAGACAGGATTTGGACTACAAACTTCTCAGGACTCTTCTAAGGTGGGTAGCTGAGATGTTCCACCATTTTATACCACACTAGACAGAACTTCAGATAAGCCTTAACCGTTACTCAGAGACTGGCTAAAAACAGTAGATCTAGTTCATGTGACTTAACTATTGCTTTAGTGTTCTACACTATCCCATAGAGATACCATTGTCATATAGACAGCAGGAAGCAATTCTAAGAATATGACGTAGTATGGATGGAATTTTGGTTTTTCTCATGGTTATGGATAATTGTCATCTGTAGGGGTTGGTTGTAAGTTGTTCAATGGCTGAGGGCAGAGCAATAAAAATTAGACTCAGAAATCTCATTTAAATAGAAAAAAGAAGGATAGATAGGATGGAAAAATAAGATATATTATTGTACCTAGTTGTAAATTAAAATAGCAACTATCAGTTTTAGATAATTTGAAATGGTACTGGTTATTGTATATTGATACAAATGCAACATTGTTTTCCTATTCATATTCAAGATAATTTGTATATTGGTACAAATAAAAGATTATATTTGTCATATCATATTCAGTTTTTACTTCTGTTTAAGATATTTTGTATATTGATACAAATTAAGGATAATTTGTCGTATTGCTCTATACATCTCTAACTCTGATTAAAATTTCTGTATATTTTCACAGTTTTGATGTCATTGTCCATATACTTTACATCAATTTCAAGATTGTTTATTTTTATAATGTGAAGCTTTAGTCTTTAAGCTATGTAGCTTATTAAGAATTATAGATTTACAGTCACTCATATTTGTCATAATTATAGTTATGTTAGTTAGGTTCTCTAGATGCATAAAGATGTATTCCATATAGATATGTAATCATCAAACATTTCAAAGACCTACAGAATATGTTTTAATAACTTAGAGTTCTGTTGACATGAGACAGGAGTGCTCCTGGCAGAACAGATCTACTCCCAAAAGAATGATGGGCACTGAAGACACTCTATATGGAGATTGTTTTCTTCTTGGCAAGACTAGACTATTGGGCAAAGATCTGCCCTTATTTTGACTGCTGACAGTAAGTACTCCATCCAATCTCAACAAACAGGTTGCAAGGAAAAGTGACTGCTGAACCTTGCCAAGACAAAGTAGGAAAGTCCTTCAAATTTTCTTGCTTATGAAAATGATCTGTCAGATATTCTAGGCCTATAGCCAAGGTTGGATGCCCCAATACTACAGGAAAACATTGGTTATCTGTTCAGGTATCCAGTTTCTTGCATCTCTTGGAATCTGTTTGTTTTCACTTCCTGCTAAATCAGGTAATATTATTTTCCTTCTCAAGTCTTTGATGGGGTTGAAGATTAGATAATTACAGTTACAGTCCTCTCATATCTTAGGTATGCTATATTGGGTACAAGACTTTCAAGGATAGGAGACCTATTGGAATAATCTCTGGAATTTGTCAATTACCTGGGCATTTAGTATGTGTTTCTTGCTTGTTGGTTGTAGTCTCATTTTATTTATGTTATTACCTTTATTTCTTCTGAACAACACTTGATAGTTGCTCTTATTGCAGATAGTTTTATATTAGGATTAGAACCTTCTTGTTTAGGAAAAAGGGGGAAATATGGTATTTTCATGCATTTATCCAATGAGTTTTGGGGCAGCAAGCTCTAGTACCTGGTCTTGTCTTCCTATATGACAGTAGAAAAGCTGAGGGAATGGGTCACAGGCTCTTGCTCCCATGCTTTCTTGGGTGGTTGGAATGCAGCAGGCAACAGACAGGTGGCTTGAGAGAATTTTGCAGTTGGTGTTCTTCACCCCTGGGCAGAAAGACTGGATGAAGGCAGCTGGATCAGCAGAGGTGTCTAATTGGTTCTGTATCAATGAGTGTTTGTCTCTATCCTGAACCTGGCTTCATGTAACAATACCTTTCCTTTTACCTGTCAACCTCATTGCATTAGGCACGTTTTCATAGAGTATTCTTTATGAGTGACTATAGGCGAGTTTTCGTAGAGTGTCTTCTGTAGAGTATCATTTAGGAACCACATACAGGAAGAACCTATCCTCTTCTCTCCCATTTTGACAATCTCAGTCTTTTGATGCTAAGATTTAGGCCACTCATGTTTAAAGTGGTTATGACATAGTTTAATTATGGACCATGTTTGTAAGCATTTTTTATGTTATACAATTGTAAGTGGGCATGTGATATGATACTATATACTCTTAAGGATTTATTTTTCATTATTTTAATTTGTGTATGGGTGGCACGTGCTAGATGCATCAGATCTACTGAAGCTGGAGTTACAGGTGGTTATGTGCCATCCAACGATGGTGGAAACCAACCTCAGAACCTCTAGAAGAACTTTTAGCACTCTTTTACCCACTGAACTGTCTCTTCAGCCAGATGCTGTTTTCTACCCTGTCCTAACATATTGATAGTCCTGTATTTGGTAGTTACTATAGCTGAAGAATCCTGAGGATCCATTTTATCTTGTGGTCTTCTTTATTTTTCCTATTTGTTTTAGAGTCTCTTTAAAAGCCTTTTCCAAACAAAGTGTATCTTACAGGGATTCAGAGGCAACTTGATATACTTCAGCTGCTTCAGCCCCATTGATGTGGTCATAACATAAAAGGCTTTTTAAATATCATTGTCTCTTTATAATAGAAGCATAGTTAGTATTTACTCAGCTGAGTCCCTGTGCTATAACTGGGCTAAATATGATCAGCCTTTAAGTGGCTTTGACTTTATAAACTTAGATATTCTTTTTTATTTGTCTTTCTAGACATTTGCAGAACAGTGATCCTCAACCTTCCTAATGTTATAATGCTTTAAAATAGTTTTGCATGCTGTGGTGACCCCAATCATAAAATCATTTGTTACTACTTTGATGGGAGATGTTATTCTGTATATATGTTTCTCATACTGGTTAATAAAGCTCTGTGGCCAATGAGATAGAAAGATAGGCGAGGCTAGGAGACAAGGAGGAAAGAGGAAGTAGGAGGGAGGAGTCGAGATGTAGCCCAGGGAAGAAGCAGGACACCTGCCACGGCTCCCCGATAAGACGACCACGTAGAAATACTTAGATAAGTAGAAATGGGTTAATAATTAAGGCAGAGCTAGCCCATAAACAATAATGGTAATTGGCCAACAGGATTGTATCAAATATAGAGTCTCTGAGTGTTATTTGGGGCTGGTGCGGCTGTGGGCCCAGACTGGCGGGCTGGTGGGCTGTTGGAAACATACACGCTACAAATGGTGCCCAATGTGGCTATAAGAACTTTCACTTAAAACTACTAAGAGCTTAAGAAATGTTTTAGAAACAAAGGAACAGAGACTAGCAAGACTTCTTAGTAGCAGCATTTTCTCGGTTGGATTTGTTTTGCTGTAGACAGAGAGTTGTGCAGCTCATTTAAGGGAGGTTTCCAAAATTAGCATAAGCGGCTAAAAACCGCCTTGCTTTTAAAGAGCTCTGCTAACAATTCATTGGTGTGTACGAGAGCTACAATGAAGGTTTACACTGTGTTTTAAAAAAATACTCTGGCTTGGGAGAGAAAAGGAAACAGGATACAATGGTTTAAAAAGCAAAAAGAAAGTAAAATGGATGGTTGTGGTGGCGCACGCCATTGATCCCAGCACTTGGGAAACAGAGGCAAACAGATCTCTATGATTTCAAAGTAAACCTGGTATGCAGTGAATTCCAGGATGGATAAAAGTTACACAGAGAAACCCTGTCTTGAAGTACGTAAAAATAGAAATAGAAGAAATAGAGTAATAAAAAAGCCACGTAAAGATGGAAAACACAGAGAGATTTTGGATATTATATGCGCTTCTATTGTCTTTAAATTATTTGATTGCTGAGAAAATAACAACTACTAATAAAAGAAATGCTGCTGGATTAATTCAATTTATATATCTTAAAAATGCTTTGACTCAAAAATTTAAGCCTAAGGACAAGTTACTGGGGAAAAAGATTTCTATTTTTGTTTCCACAGAAAATGAAAAGCTAAGGATTCTTTCCAGACTTATATGGTTTGATCAAGCCAGACCCCCTGAAACAGCTCCCCAGGTGATCCAACATTCAAAGCAGTTGAGACAAAGCTTTGCAGACTACAGCCAAGATTTATGCATCTTCTTTGGACCCCCATAACAGCACCCTCTACCAGCAGGAAGTAGTTTGGAAAGAACAACACCCAAATTCCCAAATATTGTTTATAAATGTTTGTTTTCATTTAAATGGACTTGGTTATAAATGGCTATAACCACAAACAATCTTTTTAAAGGTAAAAAAGGAATTATGGTATAGATATGAATACTTTGCTTCGGAATGGATTTTCTTTTATTGATACAATTTAAGATCAATTTTATGATATGTATATTTCTCCTCTTGTTTAGGTATTGTGTTTATATAGCTCATTGGAAAATGTAATGTATAATTGAGAGTTACCTATGATAATTAAAACTTAGAGTTAAGTTAGTTAGGATTTCTAGATATGCAGAGATGTATTTGAGATGAATAGGCATTCTTCAAACCTTTCAAAGACCTACAGAATATGGCATTTAAAATGGTTTAGGGTTTTTCTTGACAGGTAGGCACAACTGCTCCTGGTAACACCACCTGCATCAAAAAGGAAGATGGACATTGAAGAAACTCGTTATGAAGTTTGCTTCTAATATGGCAAGACTGGCCATTTGGACAAGGTACTGCTCTTGTCTAGACTGTTTGACTTTATGTTGTAGAAACTGGACATGCAGGACCCACAAAAAGATGAGTACTGATGCAAGATGGACATTGCTACAGGATTCCTGCTTCATGGAAGAGGCTGCCAGACAGCCAGACAGTCTACAGGACACAGAGAAAAATGACTGACACACTTTCAATACTAAAGTTTCCTGCTTTGTTGAGGAGTCTGGAGACACACTATGGCCTATGGGCTGAAGATGGAACATTACAGAAGAACTTCGGGTGACTGACCAGGCAATGAGTTGTCTCTGTCATTTCTAGAGTTTATCTATTATCCTTCTGTGGTCTTTGATGGATTTGAAGACAGATAGTTATGGTTACAGTTTTCCTTAGTTAGGTTTAAAGATAAGTTACATATAGGACTTTAGACTCACAAAGATAGGATAGATGATATTTTCTTTAAGCCTTACAAAATGTTAATGGACTAAATATTGTTTACTGTGATTCTTATTTGATATCTGTTGTATGGTACATTTTGCTATGTTAAGGTTAAACCCCTTCTTTTACTTTAGACAGAAAAGAGGAAATGATGGGAGATGTTATTCTGTATACATGTTTCTCATACTGGTTAATAAAGCTCTGTGGCCAATGAGACAGCAAGATAGGTGGGGCTAGGAGACAAGGAGGAAAGAGGAAGTAGAGGGAGGAGTTGAGATGTAGCCCGGGGATAAGAAGCAGGACGCCCGCCACGGCTCCCCGATAAGACGACCACGTGGAAATACTTAGATAAGTAGAAATGGGTTAATATTTAAGGCAGAGCTAGCCCATAAACAATAATGGTAACTGGCCAACAGGATTGTATCAAATATAGAGTCTCAGAGTGTTATTTGGGGCACACATGGCTGCGGGACCATGGCCGGCGGGAATAACTTGCCGTAACACTACTTCATAACAATAATGTTTCTACTGTTGTGAATTGTAAGTATCTGTGTTTCCTGATGGTCTTAAGTAACCCCCAACAAAGAGGTCATTTGACTCCTAAAGGGGTCACAACCCACAGGTTGAGAATCACTGTTCTAGAAATTTTGTTGTTGTTGGAGATTCTTAGTTGATGTTTCTAAAAAATACTTTTGCAACTTCTGGAACTCTTGTTATACATTGGATAATCTCTGCATATTGTTTTGGTTTTCTAGTGTTTGTGCCTCAGTTTCCTAGCTCTATTTTTGCTGTTTGTAATCTTGCGTAAAACCTATTCACTAAGTTCTGGTTTCTGCAGCTTTCCCCCTATTTATTTCCAAGGATTTTATAATTATTTGAAAGGATTTCCCCCTAACAATGCAAATATCTGGATGACATTTGATTCACTATCATCTGCTTGTTCTTGGCTTTGGTTATATTTTCTTGCAAATGAGCACAGCTGCTGATTCTATTGAAGCCTTCTGACGATGTTATCAAAACTTAATAATATCTCTACATTTTTATTCTATTCAAATGTTGCTATCTGACCATTCAGTAGGTATAAGCTACCCATAGTTCATGCTGTCCCTACAGCACAACCCTTGAGTCTTTCCAATGAGGATATTAATTTCTTCATGGTCTTCCCTGTGAATTAGTATTAGTTCTATCTAAACTGTAAAATGGCAGAAAATTCTTTAGTTCTGTGGATTTTTCTCCTAACATTTTACCTTTTTCAAGAAAAGGGAGTTAGTTAAATGTATTTTAAGTGTATAAATATAAATATAAAAGCTTCAGTGCTTGTGACTGTGTTTCAGCAGCTCATCTTTCCACTCTTCTGTGAAGGCTCACCATTAGTTGCTAGGGTCCTCTTTTCTGCTGAGCTGGGATACTTGGCCTATAGCATCATTTTTTCACATAGTGCAAATCCCCATAAATCAGCTGTGGGTCGTAGGTCTGTGTTGTTAGTGTGTGTACTGGAGTCTCAATGTGCAAATGCCCTTAGTTTTCTGTGATTGTGCACAGTATCGTGGAATAATAAGGATGGGGAAAAACAGCCTGAATAGATGTTTATTCAGGGAGAAATAACTTACAATGGAGACAGATGAATGTCAGCAGGTTCCTGGTCCCAAGGATGCCTCTGGATACTCTCTGTCTCAGTCCAGCAAACAAGAGAGCATTTTGGGTCCCTGCCCAAGACGTAGTTCCCCTGGGTCACATCTGTCCCTGTCCCCAATGGGTGTGGTCGGTACAACAGGAGAGGACAGAATGAATATCTCACTACTGCACAATGCAGTTTTGATTTTCATTTGAATTTGCTTGCTTTTCACCTCACAGGGCTTTGAAATCCAGGAAATATGTCATGAATTTGAGGATCCACCATTTTTGGTATTTCATCTAATTTGGTGACTAAAAGCATTACTATTTTCTTGACGGGGAGCATTTCTTAAAGACACCTTCATCTTCTGTGTATCAAGTCAATTGTGAAGAAAACTACATCACCATTCTCCTGAGCTAACTCAGGTGTGTCCTGGCGTGGCTATCATCTAGAAACCATGCCTTTTCACACATGTAATTTTAAAACCATCCCCTCCCCAATTTCAGAGTACTTTTGTACATTTATTTTCTCCTGGCCATCTTCCCTTTGTTATTTTTCCTGAGCTGCATTTGAAGGAGGCTCAGCCTTACTACACGATTTCATAATTGCATTAGGGTAACAATCTAAAAGATACTTATATTAGCCCATTTTATAGCATTTTATTGGACTGTAGATTTACTCATATGACTATCAATTGAATCTCATCACCCAGCAGCAAATGACTGCTTAAAAATGTACTTCATATGGATGTTGAAAAATAAAATAAATGCTAATTTATAAAAGATAACATCCTCATTGTTTTTTAATTAGTGTGCTACTTTTTCTTCTCATATTTGGTTCTCATTTTTTTAAAACACGGTAAGCGTATTTATCGTCAATCATATATTTTAGAGGTATAACATATGTGAAAAATAAACAAACAACAAGTTCCTGAGTGTTTTCCAACTCCTGTCATGTTACTCTGAGATTCAGGGAAAATAAAACAGCATTTCCAGAATTGCTCAGAGATTTCAAAATTGTGATTATTTTGATCATACTTCTAATAGCCTTGACATTATTAATTGGATATCTTATACTCATTTTTAAACAGTGAAATGTACTTAGTTTAACAGTACTGACAAAGAACTACAACTAACAAGAATATTCACATTGAAAAAAATTTATAATTCACATCTCCCAGGAAGACAGTAGCCCCTCATGGACACACAGGTGGAAAGTGACTCTTTAAGGACTTAATTTCAAAGAACTTACACCAATTACAACATATGCATGAACTCATTAGTAAAAATTGTGTCTTATTTTTTCATTGCCATTTCTTGTTCTTTCTAAAATTATACTATACCCACATTGCATGTGTTTACATATATACATCTGCAAGTGATGGAGAACACACATTTTTCTTCATTCTGAAAAAGTCAATCTGTTTTCCTGAGAGCTTCCTGGTTTCACCTATGTACCAGATTATCATCTATCTATCTGTTGATGGACACCTAGGTTGGTTCTATTTCTTTGATATATTGAAACGAGTAGAGCAACAATCAATAAATATGGGGGTACAAATATCTCTGGTAAGTGTGGAATTCTCTGTAGTATGTTACTTTTTAAGCCATGTTCTTGAAGTTCCATATGACCAAACCTGCTAACAGTGACCTTGAATTTCTGGAATTAGGACCCTAAGTTTATAAACATTTTTTTTTGGAGTTTCTAATTTGGAATAGGTTCTGGGAACCACTACTCTGAATGGTGATAGACATATATTTCTCTTTTCAAAATGCTCACTTAAATTCAAAGCAAGAGTTGTTATTAGCATCATTGTCATAATTAATTTTAAATGATTGATGATCTTGACTTTATTTTTACTGGTTTAATTATTTGTTAATGACACTCAATTAATTGTTCATGTCAACAAATACATGCTTCCTCTTTTCATAATTATTCATAATTATTCATAATCTCAAATGGAAGGCATATTTTCACCAATGCAAGGGATAGTCCACCTGTCACCATTTTATTCTGCACAATTTGCTAATTGACTGGCCCTTAAAACAGTTCTATTCACATTTGTAAGTATAGCTTCAATAATAGAGATAAATATATTTACTTTAGGAATGTGGTAAAGGATCCCAAGATTGAATTAAATGTATTAAATGTATATGTAAAATGTTTCTCTGATGATTTGTTTAAAGTCATCACACTTAGCTTTTGTTTATTTGTCTTTGTATACAGTAGGTACCTTAAATTTCTAAGTTCAGAGTTAAAATTTTAGCAGTAATTTCACTATCTTGCATATATAATTTGGCAGCAAGTTTAGTTTTCTTTAAAGTATATTAGAGAGAGAGAAGAGTGAGAGAGAGAGAGAGTATGTGTGTATGTCTGTGTGTGTGTGTGTGTGTGTGTGTGTGTGTGTGTTTCTCATTTCCAGGAAATCTATTTATTTAGAAGTTCACTTTTTTTTGTAACACCTGAAACAACGACAAAACAATGTAATTGTTTTACCTTATTCCAGGCAAGTGATTTAAACAGTGTTTTGCTACAAGGGTCTTTCATCTTATGCTTTATAGGGAGAAAGCACTTTTTACAATGATTCTGGTGGGGGCTTTGCCATCTGTCTAGGAGGAGGATAGAAAAACAACCAAAAATAGTTCATCTCTCTTGGGGCATCTCTCTTAGCTGATTTGTTTAAAGACATCACAATTAGCTGTTGTTTTGTCTGCCTCTGTGCAACCAGCTAATCCCTGAACCACAGTAAGTACCTAATAAGTGTATCTGGAGTCTTTGAAATTTGGGTTAATATTTTAGGGGTAATTTTCACTTTCACTCTTATATATAATTTAGGTGCAGGCTATATTTTCCTTGAAGTGTCATATTGTTGGATTTCAAGTAAGCACTGAGTAATCTAATTGTTCAAAAACTCTGTGCTAAACAAACTGCTGGACTATTCCTTTTGTGTTATGTGCAGTCTGGGATCTAAGTCCATATTCCACTGGGTTGGTAGGGGATTTCCATCTTATCACATTGCCGGTTTTACCAGCTCAGTAATCAGTCAGTGAACAACACAGCATAGCACTGGGAATGGAAAACAGAGTTGCACAAGAGGAAGTTTAAAGCCATAAATGATTGCTGACATACAAAAAATATGTGTATCTTCCCCAAAGATCATGTGTAACTTCATATGTCTGTGAAAGACATCTGGCTTCAAGATGGCAGGCTACATCTGTGAGGAAACTGAAAACAGCTCAAATGAAGATTCTGCACACGCCCAATTCTACAACAGTAGTGAAGCCTGAAGCAGGGGATTGCTGCAGAAAGAGCTTGTAAACCTTCTGTACATACCCAGAGTGAACAGTGTAATCCAGAAAATAATGGATAATTAAAATGAGAGCATTGTAAATATCAAGCATCAAATGAGATGTCAGAAACAAGTTCAAAGAAATTCAAAACAGTGATCAATTGGGGCTAAGTATTTAGCTGTTTATATTCAGCAGTTCGTCTGCATTTTATTGACCACACACACACACACACACACACACACACACTGAAAACTGATACTATATCATAAAATATAAAGACAAGATTTATTTCAGTGAATTTCCACAAAAGAAAGGGACAGAATTTGGGCTACACAATATTAAGAGGTATAAAGAGAGACATTTTTCTTTGATAAAGTGAACAATCATGCAATTGCCATGCTGTGCAAAAAAATAACCAAGTTTAATAAAAATATGACAAAAAATTTGCACTGAGATTTTAAAAAATCTATTAGATCAATTGACATAAGGTAACTAGATATAAGGTCTTAAGTATGATACATTAGCTCAATCACATTGTGAGTGCTACAGAATTATGTGTACATAAGATAGATGTTATTTTTAAACTTTCAAGAATTTTAAAAGGCAAATGTATGCAAGGATATAGAATAATTTCCAAACCAAGAGACTCAGCATGCCATGCACATTGTATGTCTTGGCCCAAATGCAACATGTACAAAAGCAGGTGATAAAATTAATACCAGATTGTTTAGTAGATAATATGGCTAGCTAATGAGACTGGAAAAAAAATGAGGCCCAAAAGAATTTAGAACTGGGAATTATTGATGTTCAGAAGTAAATGATCATTATCTAAATTCAAGGTAACATATTTTGAACAATAAGTAGGGAAAAGAGAGCAAAACTGACTTTATATTAGCAAACACAAAATTAAATTGAAGCTTTTCATCTAACTAGCACAGAAAATAGCTATAATAATATTTTTTTCCCCATAGTAGCACCAACAAGAACAAAGTTTATTTGTGGCAAACAAGCCATTCATATTCAATTATGAGTCCCTTCATGGGCAGAACTTCAGACTGACATAAGCAGTCACAACAGGATACAGAGGGGTCACAAAGTATTTGGTAACAAGTAAAAAGTTCTGAAGATGCCATGAACCAAAAGTAGTTGAAATCTGAGTGTGATGACTCTGCGGCGTTTCTGATGATGCTTGCTGCTGCCACCCTGTAAGTCTTTAGTGAAGTCTTGTTCTGACATACACCATGAGTACTTTGCACTGTGAATGTGGTCATGCCAGACAGTGCCAACTCATGCAGCCCGAAACACAAAGAAAACAAACATAAGTTGTGTATTTAAGGTTTTGTTTTTAGTACATCCACAAAGTTTTCTGCTTTTGTTGAAGCACATGATTTAATCACAGAAAACAAAGATTTGAATAATATTGTACTTAGCAATATAATGTTTGATGTTAAAGTTGGTATTTATGTTTCAGTTATAATTTTTATTTATTTTCATATATTTATTTTTGCCTTGGGATTAGAAATGAATTTCCAACATTTTTTGAAGTGGCCATAAACACACTTCTGCAACTTTATACCATGTGTTTATGCAAAGCAGACTCCAGAATTAATTATTATAAACTGATAATTCCTATAAACTGAAAAGGTGTTGAAGATACCCTGCACCCTGAAGTACCAAATGTTTGGCCACCAAGATTTACTATTTTCTTTCTTTCTCTCTCTTTTTTTCTTTCTCTCATTCTTCCTTCCTTTCTTCCTTTCTTTCTTTCTTTCTTTCTTTCTTTCTTTCTTTCTTTCTTCCTTTCTCTCTTTTGTTTTCTTTTTTTTTTCCTGAGACAGTGCTTCTCTCTGTAGCTTTGAAGACTGTCCTGGAACTAGCTGAGACTAGGCTGCTCTTGAACTCACAGAGATTTGCCCACCTCTGCCTCCTGAGTGCTGGCATTAAAGGCATGAACCACCACCACCCATTTAAGATTTGATTTTTTTTATGTGAAATATTTCAGCTATCCATGTAAGTTGGGTGAAAATTTCTTTCATTTAAATACATGCTAAATTATGTGCATACCATTGAATTGTTTTATCACACATTTCTCTGTGGTTTATTATCAATAAATATTTGATTTGTACCACTTTTATATACCCTCAGACCTGGGTAGAAAACATTGTTTAGAGGCCTCCTCTGGCTGGAGAAGGGCTTTGGGGGGAGATGGTCAACAAGGAGCTAGTCTGCCTCACAGGAAACATGAAAGGAAAGAGAAGTCATCTGGAAATGAATCTAGATATACAGCAACTCGATCCCCCACATGAATTGATCAACCAAATAATTCTTCTATCCCTCATCCTCCACCAGTTCTTCAAAGAAGGGAAAAATTAAAAATGCAGTCAAAGCATTTATTCCTTTGATGGTTGGCCTGTAAAGCTCAGGCTGAGTTGAATTCAAATATGAGGGGAGTAACCTGAAAGCACACTGTCCTGATGGTCCCATCAGGAACTACATTAAATAAGTGAGAGGGTTGGTGATTGGAATGTAACTGAAGAAGCCCATCTGATCACATGGGAAAAAAGAGCAACAGCTCACACGTTCTCTTGCAAATCTGAACCACTGGGTCTATTTTAACTACATGAAGACTTGCAGTCACTTTAGAGAAATACACAAAGTGATTCTGCTTTAATACTCACTCTCTGTGTGTGTGATCTATAGTATGATAAAAAAAAACCCACATATTATCCCTCTGTTCTTCAGATACATTCTCTTTTTGTTCTTTGAATGACCCCTTCAAATCTTGTCTACTGTGTTCAATACCAAAGCATGCTCATGGAGTTTCTACTAATTGCTGTTTTTCCTTGAGTATCGTATAAGTGTGTTTACATTTTCGCATGTATTTCACAACTAATTTGAAAACTTGTAGTCACTGTACCTTGTGGCTATTATTCTGTTATTGTTACCATTTGGTTGGTAGATTTTATTTTTATGTGTGTTCTCTTGAATGTTGGGCCATTGAAGTGGTTAATAAGTTGATGACTTTATAGTAATTATATTTGTCATTTTTCTTAACACTTTCACAAAATAACTGGAAGGAACAACTTAAGGAGGAATGTTTATTTTGGTTCATGGTATCAAGGACACATCTACTACAGTGAATAAAACATGGCAGCTGTGCAAAATGTATATAATAGCAGGACTTGGAGTCCATGGCTTCTCATGTTATGATGGATATCACCTTCAAGGTCAACTTCCACAAACTAAAGTATTCAAATACATGGTCCTCTTGAGGAGACTACATATTTAACCCACAACAATTATTAACAGAAGTATGTTTATAAGCCAGAAGTAGCAAGTTGTGCTCAATGCCTTTGTGCAACTCAATGGATGTTATTTGAGTATTTAGGTAAATAGTACACCAGTTCATGGTGCTGATGCAAAGCTTGTGGGACTTCCAAAGTCAAATATCATGGGAAGCACATTTCCTGTCAACATTCAACCAATTTTCTTGAGTCAGCAGTCTTGGAGTTCTTCAAAAACTCAAATCCAACTTAATTTTAACCTTTCATCTATGCACAATTATTATATAGTGACACAGACAGAAGGGAGAGCATTTGTAACTCATACATTTGTTGGAAAACTTAAATGTTGACTATATGGAGAGTTTTAAAACATCACTAAAATGAATAAACAAATTAAAACGTGAGCAGAAATGAGTTGATATTTCTTCAAAGAGACCAAGAAGACAGAATATAAATATAGCCATCTACATCATTAAACACTGGATACACAAAAACATCAGAATATCCAAACAAAAACAGTAGCAATACCAAATGTCAATGAGGATATTAAATATTATATCTGTCATACTTTTGTAGTAAAATTCTAAAATATTAATATAAAATGTACAGATACTCTTGAAAATAGTCTGGAATTTATTATTTAATTATCAGATATTTTGATAGATTAGGAAACTTGCTATTTATTTCTTACCACTTAAGGTGAAAGCTTACTTTTCTGCAGAACTTATGCATGTATATCCCTAGAATCTTCATTTTAGAAGACCCAAACTAGGAAACACCCACATGTCCTTCACTGAGTAAATGGTTAATGAAATGCACCAAATCCACAGTCTTGAGTAAAAAGAGCCACATGAGTGAAATGTACAATAGCATTTAGAACATGAAGGAAACTATGTTGAGTGAGAAAACACTATTTTAAACAACACATGATTGCATTGATCCCTTCCTTGTAAAATAACATAATCACTGAGAGAGTAAAAGATTATTGACACCAGGGTTTAAGGAAGGGCAGAAATCAATGAGGCTATGTGTGAATAGAACTGAGAAGCCCTTTGGCACAATAAATTGTAGAGATCTTTGGCTAAAGCTAAATATATTGTAATTATAGTGTTGTGCCTTTCTTGCCCCAATAGTGCATTGTCTTGGGGTGAAATATAAATAAATCCCATCGAATATAAATACCATGATGGTGAAATATTAGTGTGCTAAAAGAACAATGTATGACAACTATGGTGAGGAAAGTCAGTTACCTAACAGAAATTCATTCTGTTATGAATTGACTTCTAATGCCTTGACTTCAATCCAGCCACAGTTTCTACAAGCCATAGCTCTAGCTCTGCCCCATTTTGAGACTCTGTGGCTAATGAAATGTTCAAAACCCCTTGTGGGCTGTGACTTTGAGGAATTGTTGTTTCTGTACTATTTCTTCATTCAGTTTTTCTGCCTCTATAAAGACATGAAAGCTGGGTCTGTAGTGGTGATTGTGATACTATGAAGAGAAAATAGAAGCTTTTACACAAAGTGCTTTACTGTGGACATATTCAGCGCATGCAGCCAAACCTCTGTCGTTATTAGCTGGGTGCAGTTCCAAAAGGAAACAATGGTGTGATTTGAATGTGAAATGTTCTCCAGTGGCTTATGTTGCTGAACACTTCCTTCCCAGTGGGTGGTGCTATTTTGGAACCTTTAGTGGAATGACCTCACTGGAGGGGCTGAGTCTCTAGAGGCCAACCTTGGTCTTTTCTGGCCTCCTCCATGTCTTGTTCATTCTCTTCTTCCTGACTCTGACTGTGGGTACAATGCGATGCTCTTGGTTCTACTGCCTTGCTTTCCCAGGCATTGTTGACTGTAATTCCTCAAACTGTGAGCCACAAATCCATTCTCCTTTTAAGGTGCTCGTCATGTGATTGGCCTTAACAAGGAAAATAATTAACACATTACAACAAAGCTTTTTCTATACATTGGAAGGACGGACAAAGTAAGAAATTCTTGCAGGGTGATAGGTTATACTTTTACAAAATTGAGTATGTATTCATTGTAGCAATCATTGAACACTGAGAAATTGAAAGGACTTTCCCATTTTAATAAAATATCTGATAAAATACATATGCAAACACCATATTTAGGAATTAAGCTTCAGAAGTAGGTGCCTTAATGCAAAAAATTTACAAGCAGAATAATTTTTGTCATTTTTTGTTAATAAACACTGAGCTATTGAATCAAACTATAAGAGAAAAAAAACTCTTCAAATATCAGAAAGGGATTATCTGATGATTTTCCTAGAATATTTAAAAGTATCAACTAGTAAGCATGAGAATTAATAAGAATGTATCAGGTTGGCTGAATAAAATTTTCCATAATAAAATCGACTTTTTGTGTTCTCCACTGATAAAAATGAACAATTAAAAATAAGAGCCTCTTTACAATAATAACAGAAATATAATATGTTCTGCTAAAATAACAATGAATTTTAAAAGCATTGGACTTTTATGGAGAAAGTAATAAAAATCTACTCAGTGACATAAATAGGTTGGAATATAGAGCTATGCTACATTCATAAATGGCAATATTCACCAGTGCACTAATGTTCTATCCTCTCCAAATTATTCTAATTAAAGAAATGTATATGAAAACAAAAAGAGGTTATTTTTCATCACTTTACAGAAGAAAAAATGTAATAAAAGCATAATAATGCATGGAAAGTAGATCTTTTCTAAGCTATTTTTAGAATATGAATACATCAATTTATTCAATGTTGGCAGAAATTTGTGAGTATAATTAAACATAAATTTCCTGAGCCTGTGACCTTGAAATTTCTACTTCTAAATGTCCATGCCTGAGGGCAAAAGAATGTAGCTTTATTTGGCCTATCAAAACACTGAAAACCAACCCAATGTTTTTCAGAGAGAAGTTTAAATCTAACTTGGAATGCACAGTTAGAGGAGTGTTGTCTGTGAATGAAAATAGTGAAATCACAGGAGCCAACACAGATGATTCTAAAAGTCACATATTGCAGAGTATGTAGAATATGATACTACCTAAATAAAGCCAAGCACAAAAAGCAATTTAAAACAGCACATGCACATGCAAGCTAACAGTAAGAGTCATTTGGAACTGTTCACAAATGACAAAGGAGTAATTTCCTCAGAGAAGGAAAGAGAACATTAGGACTGAGGTTGTTTGATCAAAGGAGATTTTAGATTTTAGAATATTTAAAAGGAAATTAATAACGGGGTCAAAGTAGAGATTTTGGAATTGTCTAAAGTGTCTGGTAGAAATTAGTGTGTATGGAATTTATATGAGCTCAACCAAAGGGTAAATGTGGGTCATGCTGAGAAATTGGGTTATTCTTAGAGATTCTATATTTGGTACATGAGGGGGAACAAAGCTTACCAAATAATAGATTAAATATTACAATAGACTTGGTGAAGGATAGGCGACTTTGTTGATTTTCTTTTAGGAGGAGGTAGATTTGAATTCTAAGTAGGAAGGAAAGTTGGCCAAGAGAATTGAACTAAGAAGTACAATGGCTGTAGAAAATGTAGCAGCATGGACCATGGTTGAGTCCTGATCAGGTATGCACTGCCACACAGTTTTGGTTTGTTTTGTTAACTTATTTTTATTTACTTATACTTTTGAGATCATAGTTTAACTATCACATTCCTCCCTTCCTGTCCCCCTCTCTCATTTGTTTCCCTTCTCTCCTTTAAATTCCCAGCCTCTTTGTTTTACTAATTGTTATGGCACAAATGTATGTGTAGACATTTCTATTTCTAAATATAACCTGCTCTGTCCAAATAGTGCTGCCTGTATTTATGTGTCCAGGGCTGACTCTTTTGTGATGCATGTTTGAAAGCTTGTGTATGAACACAGGGAAAGGCTTGGGGTCTGCAAAGTGGACCCAGGCTGGGGATGAGATGGGCTCAATTGTCAGATCATTATGTTGAACAAATGCATGTTATTTTCCTTTGCTCTAAATTACTTGTTTTGAATTTTGAGACAAAACCCCTGAAGCCTTCTCCAACGACCTTTGTTTATTTGTGAGTTTTGTTTTTGTTTTGCTATTGTTTGTTTGTTGGGGGCAGGATGTTTTTAGCTCTTGAACTCTATGTACCTAAGTCACACTCAGGAACCTTCTATCTGGTAGCTTCTAATAGTTTGTCTGGGATCTTGACTATCAGAAAGGAATAAAGAAGAAATGAAGAAAGCAAGAGAGTGGGGGAAGAAATAACACTACACCAACAAGTGATATAATAGGAAAGGAGGGAAGGAAGAAAGAATGGGAGGAAGAGAGAGAGGGATAAACTACTATAAATTATACTTTGCTATAAACCCTGAAATAATTAAAAAGGAGATTAATGACATAACAGGTGCCCATGTTTTCTAAATTGAGCTAGGAGGAGATATGGTACCACTTTCAGATACGCTAGTAAAATTTAGTCATGCTTACAAGTTATGTAGAACAAAGATAAGAGGGATAGTTCCTTTTGGTCTCTATTTGATTTTTTGACATTTTTGTGATAGTCATTTACTATAAACTAGGGATGACACTAATACATTTAGTATTTAGGGGTTATTTGTTGTGTGTTGAGAGCCTAGTAACAAAAAAATATGTAACATAATTTGGCATTATAACATTAAACATTTTCTTAGATTTTGATGAACAAATCATATCATATGGGAATTAAAACTCATCTCTCCAACCACACAATCCTTGGGACTGATGTGAGGGATATTTTTTATTCTTTTTATCCTTTTCATTTCTCTCCTTTTCTTTTCTTGAGACAGGGTTTATTAGTAGCTATGGAGCCAGTCCTGGAACTCACTCTGTAGACTAGGCTGTCCCATCACTTGGGAGATAGGCAGGTGGATCTCTGATGTGAGATTTATAAGTGCCGATTTACAGACTTGAGACACTTGTCTCCACTTTGTTATGTGCATCTATTTTGTATACTTATTGCTCAGTTTTTAAGTTCCTGTCCTTGCCTTTCTTTCATGAATCAATGTCCCAAGTAGAGGGGATGGCTTTTAACTCTGGACATTTATTCCCTTATTCTTTGTATGACAATTCAGTATACAGCACTACAATTTGTGTGCCTAGCTCTTGATGAGGATGAAGGAGGTTTGGTTCCTAAGAAGCATAGGGTAATAATGGAAACCAACCATTGTAGTGGGATATTCACTTTGTCTGCTTATGTGGCACTGACCATGCCCATTGGGGGTGGAGCCATGAGCGGAATTGACCTGTGGAACCAGTTCTGAGGAGGAGCTGAGGAACATTCTCTTGCTAGTGGGATGTAGAGAGGAGAGCATCCTGAGCAACCTGGCAACCTGCTGGTGTTCATCTGTCTAGGTTGTAAATTATTTCTCTCTGAATAAACATCTGTTCAGCCTATTTGTTTATCCTGATCCTTATTAAACCACAAAAAACCATATTGATTGACCATGATTGTAGCAGAGTTGCTAATGGTATCTAGTTGATTGAGGACAAGGATGCTGCTAAGCATTCTGCAATGAGTGGGATAGCGCCAACAGTAGAGGATGGTCCAGCTTATATGGCGGCAAAGAACGGCAACCATGGGTTCTGCTGTTGATTGGGAACAAGGGAGTGTGAATAAAGTTCAGGTGGTCTCAGAACCTGCTTCTCCACCAGATACAAGGTGCCAACTCTTTCTCTATCTTCATACTCTTCAGTTTAACACCATACCATCCAGACACAAGAAAAGTATAGCTTATTTTCAAATGAAGAACAGTTTGGCTTTTGCTAACAAAGACTGGATTTATAATTTGTAGAATAGACTTTGAAACTCAAAGAAAATAGTCAACAACTTTTGGAGCAACATGTTCCAGAAAACGTAACATCGGGTCCCTTCTACTATATGAAAAACAAGATGGGATTATTTACTGTCTCATCAGATAAGTGTGAAACATTGTGAAAACAATTAACAATAAGAAACAAAGATGCACACACACACTCACATGCACAAATATATATAGCCTCTAGGACTTAGAAGATGAAAAATTAACTTGGCTAAGAACACTCAGATACTAAAAGGCTAGATACAGAACTGATTCCCAAGTTTAACAACAAAGAGCTACTCTTCCTTTGATAATGGAAAATTATATTTGACTATGAAATTGATAGATACCCTAATCATCTATTGCTCCATTCAGAAAACTTAAAACAGACAGAAGATGATATACATTCCCCAAACAGCACGCAATTATCCCCAAAACATCTGAGTGAAACACATGCAGTGAAAAGTTACCCACACAGTACACACATCTGCATGTGTTGTGCAAAGCTGAACTTTATTTGTGTAACCAGAAACAGATGAGAGACTTTTCCACAAGGCCCTATGAGCTCCCTCCCTCCCATTCTGTTCTCTCCTACCCTGCTCCATCACAACATTGCCTGTATTAAAATCTTCTGCAAATTTCTTTCCCCTCTTTTCAGTCTCTCTCTTCCTGTTTTCCTTCCTTATACTTCTATGGCTACTGGAAGTTGACTAAAGTCATTTCATCTTAACCGTTAATAACTCGGTGCAAATATATAGGGAACAGGAAGGGAAGTAGAAGGATTTCACTCATAGGATCCCTAAATAATGCTTCTGTTCTAGCTTGGTGTCTAGTGCTGTGTTAAAATGCTGGGTGAAAGCAACCTGAGTTAGAATGCTTTTACTATATCTTATATGGTATGGCCCACCATTGCGGGATGTCAGGAGAACAACTAAAGCAGGAACCTGGAAGCAGGAGCGGAAACAGAGATCATGGAGGAAGGCTGCTCACTGATTTTCTCAGCCTGCTTTCTTAGTACACCTGCCTAGCAGTGACAGCACCCCTAGTGACCTAGGCCTGGAGACAATCTCTTCTGAGGTGACTGTCACATGTGTCAAGTTGACATAGATGAACCAGCACAGTCACTATCACAAAAATGCTGTTTGTGGTAAATGCTCTTTGTCTGTGCTCATTACAGCTAATTAGTTGTGTCCTATGAATGCTGTTGAAATGAGGATGACTTTTAAGTCATGCCACATGACTAGGAAAATATCATGTTGACTTAAGAAATCTAGAGGCTGCTAAGCTGAGCTTCCAAATCTAGAGGGCTATAGCTCTAAACTTTGAAAACTAGAGACTTACTGCTCTGGTTTCTCAAAACAGAGGCTCCCACCTTTGGAAACTAATACCAAGCCACTAGGTACAGCTCCCTGGCTTTTGGGTGTGGGACTAAGCTCTCCAGAGCTCTTAAAGTGAAGGGGACTGTGTGTCCTTGCAGTCTGGATTCCTAAGTTTAGCTCTTCAAGGTCTTTTGTTCTGTGGGCCTTAATCATCTCTTTTGTCTCCAGCCTCAAGACACCTACAATGTCCTGCATTGCTTCCTCAGATCTTTTTCCTTAGGTGCTCTCTTGGAAAACCTCAACCATCTCCTCATGTCACAGCACAGAGCTGTTGGTGTCAGAATCCTTAGTGCATGGAACCCTCAATCCCTGTCTCACTGCCACTGCTTCTGATAACATAGGAGCTAAAAGCCCCAGGTATCATCATGCAATTAGCTCAGCTCCCTCTACTCATGACCGAGACCACAAGTGCGCAAAAGATGGTTCAACGGAAGTCTTTGTTGAATCCCTGGAAGACCAAAAGGGAGTGAGAAGGCTCACCTAGGGGGCATGAATACCAGCTTGCATACATACTAAGGGGTGTGGCACACTTGTGTTTTGGTTTTGATTCTATACTCACAGTGTGGCTCCAGCTTTACCAAGCATAGATAGCACATCAGGGCCAACCACAAGCTTCACATAAGCACAGCCTCTTTTTCTGTAGATCAAAAGCTTTTGGTAAAGTCCATTGGAGAGTCCCCTACCTTCAGTAAAAACCGCTTTGATGAAATATTGCAGCACTTTTGTTTTGGTTGTTGCATTTCAATCAGCATACATGCAAATGGGTGTCATTTCACACATGATTTTCATTGATCCTCCCCTGCTCTTCTCCCCATTTTCTTGCACACTCTTGCACCCTTCTAGACACAGTAGCCTCTTCCCCACTTTCACTTCACATTCTCTAGTTTCTCTTTCACTTTGTGAACCTCTTTCCCCCTTTCGCTGAGTGGTCTCTGTTGTAGTTTCCTGACTTATAAATGCAGGGACACAGTATATAAAATCAAAAACTTTAACAAGATGGAGCTTAGTAGATAGATCCTGGTGTGTGTGCGTGCGTGCGTGCGTGCGCGTGCGTGCGTGCGAGCGTGCGTGCGTGCGAGCGTGCGTGCGTGCGTGCGTGCGTGCGTGCGTGTGTGTGTGTGTGTGTGTGTATGTGTGTGTGTGTGTGTGTGAAGTCCTGAATTTAGTTTCAGCTGACTGTAAACTGGGAGTGATAGTACAGGCTCTTGGTTTGACCACTCAAGAGGAAGATGCAGGAAGATCAGAAGTTTATTCTCCTGGAAATAGACTTTGGGGCTAGCCTCAACCAACTAGCAATCAACCAACAAACCAACCCCCCCCTCATCCAACCAACCAATTGATCAATCAATAAAAAGGTTTTTAGAAGGATCTTTCTTTACACGTTGTATGAGAGAGAACATGTGACATTTGATTGCCTAAACACGAGCAAAACAAGGAGAAAGCCAATAGACATGCCAAAGTGGATGGAAAAAGACCACGAGGCTTCAGTTCTATACAAAGAACTACAGGTGACTGAGTAATGCTGAGGGTAGGAGATCTAGTCCTATCCAGGGAAGAACATATCTACTGGTTATCTGATACCACATTGTCAGCCCTAAAAACATACCTGCAAGTAACATTCTACAGACTGAGCAGGTTACAGTTAATATACATACATACATACATACATACATACATACATATCCCAATCAACGCAAAAGAGGCCACAGATTTGAACAAGAACAAGGAGAGGTAAATGGAATGGTTTGGAGGGAGGAAAGGGAACAAAATAAGGTTGTAACTATATTTTAATTTCTAAAACAAGAAAGAACTGTAATAATTAAACACTAAAAACTATAAAGTTGACAGTCAGCAAATGAGCCAGCAAACTGAGCAGGACAGTACACCAAAGAAGAAACAAAAAGAGATAAACAGTTTTAAGTTGTTAGCCATGGGAGGAAATGCAAATAAAACAGCTTCGAGTTTTAATTAATGTGAGAATGGGTTTTTACGAAGTACAAACGGGAGTAGCCACCATGGAAAGCAGTAGGAGGATCTCACACAGAGCTGAGCCTAGAGTTACCATATGACCCACATACTGCACTCCGAAGCACACAGCCAAAGGACTCTAAGTTCCATCCCAGAGACACCGATGTCGCCATATTTACTGCTGCTCTATTGACAATAGCAAAGAAATGGAAACAGCCCATATATCTGTCACCAAGTGACAGAATAGTAAAACAGGTGATGTATATACAAAGTGTAATATAATCAGCCACAATTAAAGATGAACTTGCAAAAACATGGATAAATCTGAAATTATTGTATTCAATTGAAAACTGCTTTTATTGGGTCAGAAGAAGCTGTAGCTCTCTAGAGTGCACTGAAGGTTGACCAATCTGATGTTTGCTGGAGCTGGGGAAGGCTGGAGCAACCCCTGTGACTATAGCAACATATTCAGCAGCAGATGTCAGTGGCTTCACCAGCAGCCTTGACTATAGTGGTTCTCGCAGCCAGGTTTCCTCAGAGTGATCATTGGTAGCCACAGAAAGAGTGTTTTGGCTGGCAGCTCAACAATCAAGGCAAACCAGATCCATGAATGAAACTCTATCCTGTCAATCAACTGGCTAACTACTGTGTACAGCTTTATGCAGTAAAAACATCAGAAGTGCTTACAATAAACATTTGAACATGAAATTAACATTTTAGCAGTGTTTAGCAGTGCTTGTTTCTAGCAGAATGCTTCAAGAAGGGCTGGTTGCTTGTCCTAATTAGATTGCTGTCATAATATAGCTTAACTGTAATAGGTATTTCTGTTACTCCTGCAAGGAAAACAGCAACCTTCATTTTCTGACTCATAAATATGCAACCTCATAGCCACCTATTTTATAAAACAATAAAAATTACACTAAATAATAATTGTAGCTTTCTGAAACTTTCTTTTTGTTCTCAGTTTATAATACATGCTTATTTGAAAGGCAAATACCCATGTGTCACACTACTGTAAATAAAAATTAGATTTTAAAGAGAACATACCAAAGTATCTAACAAAGGTATCTAAGGAAAAATAATTGATTACATATATATGTATATATATGCATATATATATATGTATGTATGTATGTATGTTAAGAACATGGTGGAACACTTCTAAATCTCAAGTCCTAGGGATAGAGTAAACTGGATTACAAATTCAAGTTCATCCTCTGCTAAATATCAAGTTTGAGGACAGCCTCGAACTGAGGAGACTGACAGAAAGCAATGCCCAAATAAAACAAACAAACAAAAAGAGGGCCTCTCAGTTTAGACAACCATTTACCAAGCACTGCGTTATCGGTCTTTATTGCCTCACAGCTGGGATTAAACATCTAAACTGACTAATCAGTGACACAGGAAAACCTGAAGGACTTAGGATGGACCATTAGGAAACGTTTTGTGGGGAAGAAATGCATAGACACTTGGATAGAACCTTCGGGTTATGAGGGATGGTGCTGGAGTCATTCTCGTTTAATGTATTTTGTAGTTTTACCTAAGGAGGACACAGAGCAGCTGGCTTCCCCACACTGCTCTCTGTGAGACTGATAAATAATGACAAACAAAATATCTTATCTAGCAACTCCTCACAGAGTGTGAGTTTCAATAAGCACTTGATTGAGGAATGATGAAAACAAGGTGCTTAGCTTGTACACTTTTGGATTTTCATTAATAGAATATTTTGAAAAGTATCGTGTCTCATTTGTCATTTGCATTGCATGTTGGCATCTAAATATATTTGATTTGTATGAATGACATGTTATCTAACCACATGCTTTCAATCAGAGTGAATCGATTTAATATATATGAAAATTACTCATTCTTGTCTATTTTCCAAATACAGCACCACCAACTTAACTGACATCTGTGCTGTGCAAACGTACGTGTGTGCATAAATGCATGTATTTGTGTGTGAGCACAAATGCATGGTTGTGTTGTGTGCACAGTGTGTGTGTATAAATGCATGTGCTTCTGTCTATGCATGCATGTGTCCATGCAAATTATGTGTTTATGTGTGTGCATGTGTACATGTGTGTGTATTATATGTGTGTGTGAGCATGAATTCTAACTGCCTAGTCCCTATTTTCATTTTTCATTATTTTAAATGTGTGACACCATCACTTGCAGTAACTAGGAATAACTGTTTTACATTTTCAATAGTTATAATTTTTACATTATCGAGAAAAATACTACAAAGTTTCCTTTTTGTGTAAAATCTGCATATGAAAGCAGAAGCTGTTTCTACATTTTTGAATAACAAGTTTCTCATTGTGTACTTCACCCGTATAATTTACAAATTTTATTGAACTGTTTCCACGCAAAAATTTACTTTCCATGTCAATACATAATTTTGCAAGCATTCCAACGTTTTCGAAAGACTTCTTTTCTTCAGTTGCATTTCAGTTCACCAAAGTAATAAAAGCTTACATTACCAGTATTTTCAGAATCCTAGAAAAATCAAGAGATAGGATAAAAGTGTTTTGTAAATACATATCCATGATTAATTTAATGATATGACATGATCTCTCAAATCGTCTCCTCACATATTACAAATAATTAATGGGGCTTCTCTATTAGAAATATCGTTTTTTAAAAACCATCTATGGTTAGGATTTAAATTGACATGCTATTAACTAATTTTGTTGAACACAAAGCTTAGCCTGTCTGGATATGCAGGAAGAAAGAGATTCTTTTCCAGGGAAAAGAGTATGAATCTATGCACTTCTTTCTTACCTTTTTATACTTGTTAACATGGGCTTCAAACAGCCCTTGACTAACAGCTAAAGACACCGCTGTTATTGCACAAATCAAACAGAGGGTGGCAGTCTCCTCCATTGAACTCTTGAGGCTTAAGACCAGACAGGTGTGTGAACTGGAAAGCATAGGAACAGCATTACAGGAAGGGTTGCCCACCACCCCAGGATTCATTTAAGCTATACGAATGAGAGGGTGGCATTAATCTTCTTCTCTGGTCAGTAGCAGCATGTAGGGGTCCTTTAAAAGTTCTTTCCTAAGTCACACACACTATACTTGCTCCTGCTTACAGTATTTCTCAGGGAGGGTGGCTTTCGAGTTACTCCTGTTATACTCTCCGTGTGTCTTCCTTTCTGTTAGCAGGTCACACAAATAACACCCATCTTTAAGGGTGTAGATGCATTTGGTTATGACAATGGTTTGTTAGTTCCAGAGCTTCCTCTGTGACTTGTATTTTATGCTCACAAAGAAAAAGTTTTCATTGTCTTTTCTTTCCTTAATTACCTTGCTATTTGACTGTTCTCTTAAGAGAACATTGGTATCATAAGCTGCCAAGTAGCACCTAAATAGTCTTTCTTCCTGGGTTCCTCAACTATGATCGTTATCATGTTTGGCCAAAGGGATGAGCTTCTGTCCACGGCAGATTCAAACTTACACCAGCCTTTCTCTGCTGCCTGTGGATCAGGATTTTCTCATTCATATTCATAACTTGCTTACTTACACTGCTATCATGAGAAAAAGGCCAGCACCTTCCTGCTTTGGGTTGGAAAGTCAGCTCTGACTCTTAGCTGTTCTCTTGTAGAGAATTTCTCTTCCTATCTCATTTTTCTTTATTCTTTATCCCCTTCAACTTTTAGCAGTTTAAGATTTGTTGTCAGATTGATTTGTTTTGGTTTAGCCTATTAGGGATTGGTTGCCTCCTCAAACCTGTAGGTTTATATCTACTGTTAAATGTTTTAGACCATTTTTTTCCTTTGAATATCCCTTCAGCCTCTTTCACTGTCCCTTCTCTTTCTGTAACTCCAGTGTTACAAGCTTTGGATTTTCTGCTATTGTCTTAGTCTTTTGAAGTTCTGATACCTTTTTGTTTTTTCTCCAGATACTGTGGGTCCATTAAACTCAAAGTCACCTAATTTATCATCTCACCCTCTGCATGCACTTTGGCTTCCAAATCTTGTGATTTCCACACAGAACACTATAAATTTCCACACAGAATAAGTACAAACAGATAATGTAGGCACCTCCAGGGAAAGGGGTGGGTAATGGCTGAAGAGTGTGCCCATATTTGTAAAATAGGCTTCATGACATTGCTAAAGCCTGGAGGAAACAGCTTCTCCAAAGGTGCTTTGTGCCCAGGTGGATTGGTGGACTCATCTGAGTTAATGTTTAGGGGAGGGTACAATGATATGTATATCATTCATTATCAGAGTTTCTCTAGCTAGGTAATATTCTTATGACCACATAAGACTGTTAGGCTCTACTCAGGGCCAGACAGATCCCATTGACATTTAGTTACTGATGATGAGAGGCTGCTCTATTCTGTTATAGTGAGCTTAAGCTTTCAGAGTGACACAAACCTTGAGTTGACTGGAAAGAGGGAACCTTACTGGAAAGAGGGAATTCCTTCCATGTGAACCGGTCTGTGAGCTATATTCTTGACTGTTGATTGATGTGTGAAGGCCCAACCCATTGTGGGTAACATTGTACCCAGGTAAATGGATGTGGGCTGTGTGAGAAACTAGCTGAACAGGAGCATGAGAGTAAGTCAGGAAGTAACCTTTCCTCTAAGGTCTGTGCTTCAGGTTCCTGCCTGGGAGTTCCTGCGGGTTTCTTCCTTGGCTTCCCTGGATGATTTAACCTGTAAGCCAAAAAAACCCTTTTCTTCCCAACGTGTTTTTGGTGAATGTTTTAAACAGAAAGCAAACTGTAACAGTCCCATGATGTGAAATAATACTTTTATACATTGTTAGTATGCATCACTCTCATTGTTAATAAAAAGGCTCTTTGGCCAATAGCTAGGCAAGAAGATATGGGGCAAGACCAGCCTGAGACTGACAAAATGCTGGGATGAGAAAGGGTGGAGTGAGAGGAATTGCCAACCAGATGCAAAAGAAGTGAGACACATACAATGGGATAGTGATAAAATCCGTGAGCCTTGGGGATGTTCATAAATTAGTAGAAATTGGTTAAGTTCTAAGATCAAGTTAATAACAAGCCTGAGCTATTGACCTGTATCTATAATTAATATAAGCCTTGGTGTGAATATTTGAGAGTGATTGCAGGACAGGAAAACTCCACCTACAGTCCCAGTGACCTCCAAGCTTGCTTCTTCTAATTAGCTGTCTAACAACTCTATTCTATTTTAGAATCTATACAGATGATTTTAAAAATGTGCTATTATTTCTAGTTTCTTAATATTCATGTTTTGTTCCTTCATATTTCATTTGTTCAATATACATTGTAATTGTTTGCTGAAGCCTTTTTATGATGATACTTCTACTATCATTGTTAAATGAGTCATCATCTGCTTTGTCTGAGTTTTAGCATCAATTAATTCTACTTTTCCCTTCAATATGTGGTTCTTGGGATTGGGTGACTTTTGAGTTTTAATGTTTCTTGGACATTTGTCTACTATTTTGGGGGGCTAGGGAACCCATTTTGAACATTTTATTTCGTTTGGGGTTAGTATGTGGTCTCTGGACCAATCTCTCAGGCTGTGGCACTAAACAGGTTTAATCTCAGAATTTTAGAAGTATTCTTTCTGTCTGTCTGGTTTAACCTATCATAGCAGGGGTTCAACATTCATTGCTGGTGACTCCTGAGAAATAGGAGAAGTTTACTCAACACTGGAATATCCAGTTTGTTTCCAGGCTGAAAACACTTCTTTTGCCTCCCCAGACTCCATCCTAGCCTTGTTTTCTATTCTGGAGGTAGAGACTCTCAGCTCACCCACAAAGGACTAAGCTTCTCAGGTTTCCTGTTTGCTGTTGTGACTTCAAATCCTGTGAGAAGTGTATAATGCCTTGTATGCATCATCCATTGCTTATGTCTGGAATTCCTGGACAGGTCTGTCAATGGGGTTGTTAGGGTCAGAAAGTTAGGCTTAGCCATCCAACTTTATAGGCCAGTTAACCAGGTAGCGTTAGTGAAAAGCAAAGAGAGGGGGATTTTTTTTTCAATGTGCCTCCATTGGAAAGAGGAGCAAAGAACTCCTGTGGTCTTCCTCCCACAAAAGTCCATTTTCAGGTCTCTGACATAAGGTTTGACATTAGATAGAAAGCAGGAGACATGCAAAGTTAAGCAATCTTGGTAAAATGAAGCCTCACCTAGCACTGGCTGGTTATTGGCTAGGCTGCTGAATCCTAGAAGGATTTGGTAAGTTGTTAGAAGAGTAGAGTCCTTTTCTGAAACAAATTCTTTTTCTGGCTGGCACCAGGGTGTTGGCCTCTTCTTCCTCCCAGCATGAAAACGTCCCAGAGAAATTCCAATTTCTTGGCATCAACTTCTCAATAGTCTAATAACAAAGGATAGAGTCACAAGTGCCTTTTCATGATATCCTCGTTCCTGGCATGTCAAAAAGGCTATGAAAATAGTCTCAGGTGAGATCAGAGCATGGGATGTCTGATTATTTTCACCAAGTCTTTGTATCCACAATTCTTGGTAGTTTCATTGGACTTGCCTGGTGTCTTTGCAGCTTAATTTGAAGAGAGGTCCCTTCTTGGGTACCATGTGAGTTGAGAGTCAGGCAGTGATGGAAGCCTGCTGAGGAGGATCTAAAAGAGGACTAGGGACTAGGTAACATCAGCAACACAGCATTATTTCTCCCAGGACTCGAAGCTGAAAGTTTGAGTTCAGGGAACCAGTTGGATTCTGGTGATGGTACTGTGGTGGTTTGAAAGAAAATGGTTCCCAAAGGAGTGGCACTATTAGGAGTGTGGACTTTTTGGAGTATGTGTGGTCTTGGTGAATGAAGTGTGTCACTGTGGAGATGGGCTTTGAGGTCTCATATATGGTCAAGCCATGCCCAGTATCTTAGATCAGTTTCTGTTACCTCTCAGCTACCTCTCTATCAACATGTCTGCCTGCAGACTGCTGCGTCCCACAATGATGATAATGGGCTGAATCTTTAAACTGTAAGCCACCCAATTAAGTGTTTTCTTTATAAGAGTTGCTGTGGTCATGGTATCTGTTCTTAGCAAAAGAAACCCTAAGATAGTCCCTAAGAATTCTGTGTCCTCAGGGAACTCTCATAGATTAGGAACAAACATATTTAATACTCCTCACCCTTATTAGGAAATAGTTTTAAAATAAGAAGCTTGACTTCATGATCTGCTGTAATCATTTTCCTCCCAAATGCCACATTTAAAAAAATGATAGAATCAGTGTTTGAACATGAGGATGCTGTCATGTGGTAGGGACACAAACTTTAAGATGAGAGATGAAGAGCCAAGCAGCGTCCTGGTTTTGAAGCCAAAGGGTCCTTTGTGCATTTGCCTTCCTTTTGTACCTTTTCAAGGCCCCCGTTTGTGGTTTCCTAACTCCCCTTCACAGTTTTAAGGCAATTCCACAGCAAAGACATCTTCATTATTTGGCAATTATTTGACTTTACTAATTTGTCAGGGCAGGCTTTGTAGACAAAGGAGGCCCAAAATAAAAGGCAGAAGCAAAATACAAAATTGCCCTCTTTCTTATCAAGCAGACCCTAACTACTTGGAGCCACCTAATGATTTGTACCTTATATAAATCATTTGAGCCTAATACCAAGTGACTGGCCTCAAGAAGGATAGTTGACAAAGTTATAACGTGTCCTCATTCCTAGAGTGTGGGACTGGAATATCAGCTGTGGAGTACAGTGCTGAAACTTTAACACCCAGAACTTGATCTGGCCTGAACACCTGAATATATCCTTCCAGCTTTGAGATACTCAGAGCCTATGTCTCCAGCTCTCAAGGTCTACAGTTATAAGCCTCTGAGATTATAGTTTGGCCTTGGGAGTGAGAAATGCCTACACTGAGGAAGGTGTTCTTGCTTGTTGGTGATTATCACCCTAAGAGACAGAGTGATAGCTATCCAGATGTTGTGATAGCTCTCCTAGGGAAGGACCATATGATTATTGGTGGAATTTAATTCCTTGTAGAAGCCTTTCACTCATCTTGGACGATCGTCTATAATTTTCTTTCAGCTCTTTTCCCAGCATGTGGTTGTAACATGGCAGCTTGCATCATCAGCAAGCATCACCTGAAAGGGCAGCAGAGAGTTAACTATCATCTTATGCAACCTAATCTCAAAATCTTTGTAGTGTTCTATTGGCTGCTGTCAAGTTACTAGGTTTGGCCCACATTATAAAGGAGAGGGCTCTATGGAATATAAAGTTCTGAATAAAGAGTTCATAGTGGTCTATCTTAGAAGCATGCCTGTTTGAAACAAGGGAAAATGTTTTATTCCCTGTGTCATGTCCCTGATTCAGTACACACATCTGAGATCAAGTGTATAGCTATTGATGAGCTGTCATTAACCCCTAAACCCAGTCCCTCCTGGGCTCCAGGGATGTTTTTTCTTTTTCTTATCCTAACTCATGAAGGAGGATTTTTGCTGTGCAATCTTTTTATACATTCAAATTTTCCAATTTTAATTTTAATATACTCTTTATATTGTCTTACTTCAACTTCCTATTTTTTCACATAAAGAGATAGAGAAAATATTATTTTCCTTGGAAGCTGATTGCTAGGATGTTTATAGTCTTCTTTATACATTTAAATCTTTGCTTTACTGGAAAAACATTAGCTGTGAAGTGACTTTTCTCTCATGACTGCCCATTTACTGCAACATTATTTACTCAACAACATTTATTTTCCCAGTGATAAATGTCATCCGCACCACACAATAAATTCTCATCTATATTTATTTTAGCAGTCCTTATATTACTTTGTGTTGATAAGACCATACATAAAATGGAAATTTTTCAGTTTATTTGATAAAGTTATATAATTCCAATTTCCTATATACTAACAGAGAACGATACTGATTTCATTTCTAGATATAGATATATAAAATTCTGTTTAAAATGGTTGCAAACAGACACTAGGAAGTGCATTTAAAAAAATGTGAAGCTAAAGAAGGTAAGTACAGGATATGCAAAAAATAAATCCATGTCAAGCAATGCTTTATTGAGGTTGAGGCCCTGAAATATGGTTCTGATGATCCTGTCACTCAGAATATTGAGGGGGAAGGATCTTTTGGGTTCTAGAGTCAAGACCAGGGCAGTATAGCAAGATCTCATGTGATGAACATAAAGCTGAAGAAGAGGGGGAAGAAGACAAGGAAGAGGAAAAAGAAGAGAAGAGGTGGAAAGACAGAGGAGGAGGAAGGAATGTTTCATTGAGATTTAGGATTGCAGTGGTAATGTGATTGAAAGTAGTAATTTATTTCATCTATGTAAACACGCAAACACCATTTCAAGTGCTAATAAGATGGGCTGGTTAGACAGCTCAGCTGCCTAAAGGACTTGCTTCGAAATCTGACCACCTGAATCCAACCCAAGGAACCCACATGGTAGAAGGACAGAAGCAATTTGCTCTTATCTCCATACCTCCACACACACAACTCCTCTGATCTTCACATGTGTACCATAGCATATGTGTACAGACACAGACAGGCATGCATACACAAAATGAATGACTAGTAAAATTAAAATTTAAATATTTAATAAATATAGATGTAAGCAAAAAATTATGATTCTAATCTTTTGATTATGTCATTTGATACTGAAGATTTATTATATAACAATCACTTTAATAAAATGCCATAACATGAAGAAAAAAGTGTATAAAATTAATAAAGAGCACATCTAAACTTTCAACAATAAGCATTAACTAAGTTTCAGATTTTCTTCTCACCTCTATGGTTCCATGTTGTTCTTGGGGTCTAAGCTACAATAACAGAAGAAAATTCACGTGAGAATAGACTGAGGTATCTTTAGTGATCTGTGATCTGTTTCTCCTAAGAATTTTCCAGCTTCATCCATACTGGCATAATTATTAGCACAAAGTTGTTTACAAACTTTACTATTATGCCATTGAAATGTCCATGACCTCTCATGAGTAGTCTTTTTTATTCTCATAGAAGTATATGCTGCTTTTAAAAATATTTGTATGTGTATAGATGTGTGTCTGAGTGTATATCTATTTGTACCATGAGTGTATAAGTTCCCTCTGAGGACATTAGTTCCTCTGGAACTATTTACAGCTGGTTGGGAGCTGCCTTGTGTTGGATCCTGAAAACTGAACTTAGATCCTCAGAAAAAGCAGGAAGTGCTCTTAACCACAGGCCATCTCTTTAGGCCACTTTATAATGTGTTCTCTGTTTTTATTTGTAAGACTTGCTAGGTATTCAAATATTTTATCAAAAATTTTAAAAGACCATATCATAATTTTGTTAAATTTGCTTTTTTTCAGAGTTTACAGTTATTATCCCCTTTCACAGGTAAATAAAAATGAGTGTTATCTAAAGTCACTTGAAAGTGACATGGTAAAACAGAGGTAACAGAATTCAAACTTAAATTCATCTCTAAAGCCTAGTTTCTTAGCTTTCCCATAAGATCACATATACTGAGGTCATAAAAACTGATGTAGACTTTGGGGTCACAACAGAAAGATAGGCAAATATTCTTGTTTTAAGAATATATCTAAAATAATTTCATTTTAATTGAATGGCATATTCAGCCATTCTTGTGATACCCTACCCACAAGCATAAAAAAAAATCAAAAATAATGAAAGAAATGATAAGTTTATACTCTCATACCAGGACATTTCTTTCAGAAACACAACTAATGGTTATTCTGTGTATGTGAGGGAATTCAGGATTTCTAATCTAACATAGAGACAGCCAGGCAGAAGATAATTCTTGACTCAGTGAAGAAACCAAGGTCATGTTGGAATCTTTAACCTGTTAGCTGTCTTAGATTCAGAACCACTAAATCAGAAATTCCAAGGTGTGTTCTAGGAACTTCACACAGACATAATGGAGCCACTGGTGCTCCAAATAGAAGACAATGTGGAGTAGAATGTACCTCCAAGGCTACTCTGGAACTGGCATTCCAAAGGAAGACACGTTGAGATAAATATTGTAGAATTCCCTTCAGGATACTGTGCCTCGTTTCTTTAACAATCAGTCTATAAGTGAGGGAAATTATGAACCCTACAGGCTGTTGTGACTCAAAAGTAGTATTTACTCTTGAGTGTCTGTAGCATTTACCACATAGTCTGGACTATTTATTTGCTCATGTGTAGGGCAATATGGGACTAAGTCATGAAATTATTTAGTTAATCCTAGTATCTCCTACTATAGTTCTTTAAAGTTTCTCTGAATTAAAGCCATTTTATTCTTTCATGTTACATGAGTTTTGCTAAACAATCCCATTTTCTTTTGATGCAAAAAATGAAATCTATGGGAGCTAGGACACAGTAGTGTGATGATATTAATTAAATTAGACTCAACAATTAGCAGCTGTGTAGAGCTGATAAATCCAGCACAGTTGGTCATTTAGTATTGATCTTACTTGGTAGATTTTGAACCACCATGAAGTTGTACAAATATTTATACTCCTAGGCTGCTGCAATAGATGGTACCCTGACATAGATTGGAATCTATGAGGTTAATCTGGAATTAACTTTACCTCAGGAAAGGCATTATTAAGAGAAATATTTTGAAGTTTTGTTCAGCTTAGTTCAGTAAGAATTTTCACTGTTAGTAACCATAAGCTGTAATGTTAGAATATTTTACCACATTTAGAAAATAAACAGTGTTTTAATGAGTATACCTGTCTGTACTGGAAGGAATGATATCACTTCATTAAAGTTATCAATGTGGAAGTCAGTCCCAAAGAGAAGGGTCTGTAGTATATGTTCAAATGTCCCAGGATGTAAAATTTAAACATTTTTCTTCTCTTTATTTAATCTGTAAGACAGGATTCCAAACACCATCACACTTAACACACACTTCAGATGTGTGACTACCATTCTACTTTATCAGTATCTCAAACATTTCAAACTATCGGATTCCTTGCTTTCCTATTTTAAAAATAGTATTCAGCATTTTAGTCATTGTTTCTCCTAAAAGCTGGAAAGCCCATTTGCAAAATTAAATAAAAATCATTCAAGAAATAATCCTATTTCATAAATTTTGTCTTTAAAATTTTTTTTTAGGTAGTTTGTTGAAAGCTGGTATTCTGTGTGCCTTTCTAAATGTTACAGCTGTGTTAATATGAGCACTGGTCTTTAAGAGGAAAAAAATCTCACCAACCTAGTTTCTTCCAGATTCTAATTCATCAAGGTCACTTTCATCTACAAAAGCATTTTCAAGTAATTTAAGCAAATGGGTAAAGGTGTCAAGCATGTTCAAAGATTTGTCTTGACACGATTTATGACTTCAGATAACCTTTTCCTGTGTTTTTTTTTCCTCCTTGTAACTTAGTGAATCCATCATCCAGAGGTTAAACACCAGTTTTCTGATATTTTAGCCAGTGAGGGGTAGGGTCTTTCTTTCACTCACAACAACTCTATAGGTGCAAATCTAAGCCTATTGAAATACCTTTGTTATAATCTGTTAAACTGGACAAAAGATCCTTGGTCTGGTGTGAGGACGCTTTGTATTTCTTAAGCATTTGCTCAGTCTAAATAATAACTGTCCAATAATGTCTCAGAGCATATATAACATTTTAAAGGTATTAGTCTCATTTCTTATAGATGTAGGGTATGGATAGGACATTAAATGGATCTACAAAACTATTCTGTATGAAAAATTTAGGGACTTTGTAATTCGCATAGTCCCTTGTGAGTTGGTTGTAAAAAAGAATTTTTTATATTGATGCAGAAAATATAGCCTTCAGTTGTCCCTTCTCTCATTCTTCTAATTGCATGTTATGTGATTGAACTGAGATCTTAATAGAAACCAAATCATAATACCATTTTTCAAAGTAAAACTAAAGAGCACAGTGTGACCACTGTGGTTGTTGAAAGCTAGCAATCACTTCGAAAGTTAGGAATCATGTAAATGGAAATGCTTTCAAATTTGTAGATAGTACAAACTACAGAAACTCACAGTTAATACCTAACTTCAGAACCCATGATGATAGAAGGCAGAGTGAGTATATAAGCTTTATTTCTTTCTTGTTGAAATCTCAATATTTAATAAGAAGCCATTAATATATTGAGACTGTTATTGACTACAACAGAATGTTTTAGCATGTGATTTCAGCTATCTCTCTGGGATACATTTCTTTCTAGCTCCTTCTATCCAGGTTTAGGGACCAGAATCACTTCCATTAATTTCATGGTTTCTATAGCATCCTATTTCTTGGTATTTTCTGTTTCCCTGTCAATTTTTTAATGATATATTTTTATCTTTATGTGAATTGGTGTTTTAATTTCATATGTCTTTGTGAGTCTGCAGAGCCCCTGGAACTGGAGTTACAGACAGCTATGAGCTGCCTTACATGTTCTGGGAGCTGAACTCAGATCCTCTGGAAGAGCAGCCAGTGCTCTTAACCACTGAAATCTCTCTAGACCTTCCCTGGCAATTCTTACCGTACATTTAAACGTGTCAGAGTGTATCAATACCAAAATGTATCCACATGGGAAAGTGTTATTTTCATCTTTTCTGGAAGCTAATCACAGACTCAGGAGTCAATCACACGAGTGCAAATAGACTTTTCTGTCCCACCAGCAAGTTTCCAAAATAACCACACACAGACTTATTATTATTTATTAATGCTCAGCCAGTAGCTTAGGATTGTCACTAATTAGCTCTTACATCTTAAATCAACCTGTTTCTATTAATTTATGTGCTGCCCTGAGCTCATTCACTTCATCTATGATCTACTCTCGTTGCTTCTTCTTCATCTGGCATCTGACTCCCGAGATTCTACCTAGTGTCCTCCTAGTCAGATTCTCCCACCCAATCCCTGGTGATATGGTTAAAAGCACTAACTGCTCTTTAGAGAACTGGTGTGCACCCACATGGATATTCATGACTGTGTGTAACTGTCTGTTCCAAGGGCTCCAATGTCCCCTTTTGGTCTCCACAAGCATTTAGACGCATATGATACACTTGCATGAATGGAACATGGGAGCAAAACATTCATAGACATAAAATAGATTGTTAAGATAATGATCTAGAAAATGAGAATTGATTTGAGTTTTTAAATCAATAACAAAATTCTTAAATTAGGTAAATTTTTATATCATGATTTCTAAAACAAATAATTCTTTTTTATTTTTTAAAATTTTTTCTTAGTTTTACATATTGATCCCAGTTCCCTCTCCCTCCCTCCATCCCATTCCCCTTGAATCCACTACACAGGGAGGGTGAGACCTTCCAGAAGGGATCAACAAAATCTGTCAAGTCACTTGCAGTAGGTCTATGCCCTCCCTCCTATCTCTAGGCTAAGGGTGTAAGCCTCCATGGGGAATGTGCCCCCAAAGTCCTTTTAAAATGTATTGGTTAGTGTAGACCAGGAGAACTGTGTGCTAATGGGTACTACAGAGGAAAGAGAAAATTGAGGTAGAAAAAGCTATTGACTGATAGTTCTAGTCTTCTCTCAAGCTCCACCAGATAACTAGACTTGGGTAAATTTTCTTGCAAGACAAATCCAAGGCAGATTACAGACTGTAAAGTTGGTCACGGCACATAAGAATTTGGTCACTTTTCAACCTCCAGAGCCAACACTTCTACTTCTTCATTGCATCTGGTGATACAGAACATTTTGGTGTTGGTGCTAAAATCTTCTCCAGAAACTGGAGACTAGTGCATCATGGCTGAGGAGGCTCTTGCCAGATGATCAAGGGTACTTCCCACTTCACTATTGTTATAATATATTATAAATAAATGTATAATAATATTATACAACTAGCATTATGATTACCTAGTTATATAAACCCCAGGACCACATGGAGAGCCAGAAGAAATTACCTAGAGCTTTGTGTGGTTTGGATTTTCCTACGTGTCTAGTCTCATGTCTCAGGACCACACATGTTCTGAGGGAGTAAAGACTGAGGGCTATCTCTATAATTCCAGAGGCAAGTGTTTTGCTGAGCATCTGTTACTCCCCCTGCCCCATACTTTTTAAAGTCAAGTGCATCTGTTGCTGAGTGAAGCAATTAGGGCTTCATTCACAGATCTATGGATGAATCCAAAAAATGGACAGGTGGTGCCTACCATTTTTATCATCTAGATGGTGGTGTAAAGGGCAAAAATACAACTTGTCCCCTAAATTTGTAAGTTTAAACTTTAATGCTGAAAAGGCATCCTCTTTCAGAAGGCTAAAGTATAGGACAACAGAGACAGGAAAGACTCATTCACAGAATCACGTAGATAGGGATCCTGTGAAAAAATAAACGTGATTCGTGTTTAGTACCCTACTAAGTCCTGCGCCTTCCATTCACCTTAGTTGAAGATGTTAAGTAAAAGAAGCAGCAGACAAAGCAATGTGCTAATAATACAAAAGTTTTACCTATGTTTATTAACCATACTTAGGCTTTACCCAGCTGTGTACATACTCAAAGATGATAATGCTCAAATGAAATTTAAATCTTGTAATTTTTAAAAGAAATCTGTATTACCCTAAATTGTAATCCAAAAAGGTAATATCCTGAGATCTTTTCAAGATAAGGCATTTTCTATATTTCAGCTTTGTGTAGGATGTGTTTAAGGTTATGATCATACTGCATGCATATATATATGTATATATATATGGTATGTTTGATAATTTTTCCCTGACACAGAGTCTCCTGAAGTCCAAGCTGGCCATAAACTTTGTATGTTGCTGATGATTGACCTTAAACCCCTGATAGCCCTGCTTTTACATTCTGAGAACTAGAATTACAGATGTCAACCACCTCACCTGGCTTAGCAAATGCTGTAGATCTAGCCATAGCTTCATGCATATATGATTCAAGCACTGTGAAAACTGAATCATATCCCATATTTGCTACTTTAAAGGAATAATTATAGAGGATACATAAATGTCAAGCAACATGTGATAGTTAATGGGAATAAAGTGGATGCAAATTTGTAAAGATTAACAGCATAACATATGATAGGCAAGGAAAAGGCACTACGAACTAATACAGAATTGCAAAAAAGTATGAAAATAGGCTAAAGTATAAGAAAACTAATTGGGTACATTGGAAAATGGAACACTGGGTCAAACGGGACAGAAAGAGTCTGTGCTTTCACCATGTGGGGCTCACTGATCGAATTCAGGACTAGATGGGATGGAAGGACATATTTCACCTGCTGAGGCATCTCACCAGCACCAGATATGCTTTTCAAGAGACTTCCATTTTCTTTCTTTTATTTAACATATTAAACACGATTCTAGCTTTTCTTCTATATTTCATTTTTCCTCTCCACCTTTGATCTAGCCCTGCATACAAAGGCAGGATGGCTTTACAACTACAATATTAAGAATATATATTATATTTCTAGTGAGTTAATGCTTTTATTAGGTGTTGAACATTATGATCTCAAATGGAATTGCCTGGTGATAAATGTGTTGTCCTCTTAAAATATTTCTGCCAGTGAGTGTTGCTGTGACTTGAATAGATAACTAAAAATAATAGAATAACTTGTTTTCCCTCTCTCTCTTCCTCCCTCTCCTACCTCCCTCCCCATCTTTCTCTTCATTTTTTCCTCTCTCACATATATATGAAATTTGAAATTATTTTTAGTGCTTTTTAAAATTGGCAAACAGAAAGCAAAATCTGCTTAGGATCATTTTTTCTATTTACTCATTAAACAGTCTGCTGTTACCCATATGACTGCCATTTTTCATCACCAGAATTCATCTATTGTCCTTTATTAGTGCCTTAAAAGTATAAAATATTTTCTTTAGCCTCCAGAGCTGTGACAGTTCTTGTAATATTATTGCCCTTGCTATATTTAGGATTACAAATTTTGTGTTTGAGACTTTAATTTTCAGAGTTCCTCTTCAACTAAGCAAAGTGTACTAGTGTTAATAGAAATTTGAGAGCAAGGGGTGGTGAATTCAGGATGTTTATCTGTCTGGAACATCCACTGTAGAACAGAACTTGCATGATTTGGTAACCAGCCAGATGCTAAGAAGGGCATGATAAAACAAGAATTCTTTAAATCAAGTTCCAAGTGTTTGGAACCCTGACTTTTTGGCGTCTTCAAATTTGGCTTGAGGGATTTGGATCTTGAAGATACCTTGAATATTCACTTTTATCTATCACAAAAGGAAATGGAGAGATATCAGACTTGGAAAAAGTTCTGGACATTTTAAGTATGTATCTTATTTAAGAATTTCTAGATATATTCTTACTACCAAATATTTTGACTCTTCATTCATGTGAAGGATTGGGTATTAAGTCAGTGGAGAGTTGGCTCATGCAATTTTATATACTGCTACATTAAAGATTAGTATGACTATCATTTAGAAGTTTGCTTACAATGAATTAAATATGCAGTGGAAGAAAGATAAAAGTATAAAAAAGGATACTTTAATGACAGACTCTGGAGACTCTTAGAGAATTGTCACACATGGTAGCAAGTTTCTGTAATCCCAGAACTCAGGTGTCTGAGGCCTGGGGATGAAGGGTTTGGAGGCCAGCTTGACTTACAGTTTCAAAATAATACATAATCTATGGATATCATTTTTTAAAAAGTTTATTTTTAAATGTGTGTGTGAGATATCACTTTAAAATTTTTTTATTTTTATAAGTGTGTGTGTGTGTGTGTGTGTGTGTGTGTGTATGCATGCGTGTATGTGCACGGACATCTGAGTGCAGGTTTCAGAAGCCAGAGGTGTCTGACCTGGAGCTGGGGTTACAGGTGGTTGTAAGCTGTGTGTATTGGGAAGAGAACTCAGATCTTCTGGCAGAGAGGTAAGTACTTTTAACCACTGAGTGGCATCCCTTGCCCCAGAAGACTACCTTTTCTGAGCCAGCTCTCCCCATTAACCCAGCACAGGTCATTGTACCACACTGGCATACCTTGTGACTAACAGTAGGCATTTTGACACCTTGGCTTATTAGTCACTGCTGGTGTGAACGGTGAAGACTTGACTCTTAATTCCATGCTGTCATTTTCTGTTTGTTCTCTGTTAGGACCTTACAATGTGGGGCTCATGAGTGTGAACTCCAAACAACGTCTCTTTTTTCAGGCACTAAGTCGTCTTCGCCTGTAGACATTAACAAGTAACTTCTCTTTCTGATCTTCCCAGTCTCTGTTTACAGTTACCCTGGAAAGGTCTCAGGCCAAGAACCAGGCAAAAAGTGCTTCATCTTGTATTTTTCTCATTTCTCAGAATTTTACTTTTTTTGCAAATGCTTGTTTGCAAATGCTCCAAACAAGGAATGCCTTGTATGCTTTTGTCCAGTTGATTGTCTATGAGGAGAAAAACATCCTTTAGCAGATACTCATGGGGATTGAAAGCAACTCTTCTGAAGATTTTACAATTTTGACAAATAATTATACACATTTCTATCTCTTTTTACAAGTCATAATATTTTTCATGAGTATTCTTCTAAAGGTGTGTGACTTATAAATTAAAGCACTTTCATCTAATAAATGCCACAGGTAACAAAAATGTTTTTTAATCATGTATTTGTGTGTTTCTGTGTGTGTATGTGTGTATGCACATGTGGAAAGTAACAGAAGAGGCTGGAGATTGTGTGTGTGTGTGAGTGTGTGTGTGTTTGAATTCTTGTAAATGTAGCCCTTTCCAGATGGCTATGACATAGGCAGAAATCTTCTCTCAGCAAATATCTAGCATGGAATGGAAAATTACTCAGTCTTATTTAGCAGTTTGAATTTGCTAGATTTATTCATCCTAAATAACTGCAGATTTGTTCCTGTGGTCAACATTTTTATCACTGGGAATTGCTGACAGACTCTTTGATGTTATACACTTAACCGTTTAGCACTGGTGAAGCAATGCATTGTTTTTCTTTCTGTATCTGGCTAATTTCATTTAGTATCAGCTCCTTCGGGTTCACCAACCCATGTCAGCACTTGCCTCCCGGTGAATACAGAACAAAATACATATATTCAGTTGCATGTGGTGGACTCTAAAACATGGATGGCTTTTGCAGTTCACTGAAGGAGGACTCACAGCGCATAGTGTGCAGACATGTTCATAGCTCTCATCTACTGGTTATTGTTGCAAAACCTTCACAAAGAAAAATATGTTTCGGAAAGCCATAGCCTGGGACACTGTGGGGGAAGCCAGGCACATGCTACCAAGCCTCCTCCCAGTGGAATAACTAATTCTCTAGCATTAAGTTATGGCCACATGAGGAGGTTCATTAGAAACCCAGTGCCCTGGCTTTTAGATTCGGTGCCTTCTGCCTAGACTGAGTCAAAATTGCAGACTTAACTGAAGGAAAGCAGGTGTTCAGGATAAACCATTGTTTGCACAAATCCGTTAGGTCCAGTGAGTCATTTTTATCAATTATGGAATGGTGGGAACTTTCCTGAAATGGTATTCCCAGAGCATGGCGAAGAGCTCACCTTACACGGGTCTAAGGATAACAGCCTCTGGCCTATTAGGTTAACTTTTCTGTATATTTGATATCTCTAATTTACTCCCCAGGGAGATCCAGAAGCTAAAATGGCATAAGACCTGTATTTCAGGGACAATGAGCCTCTGTTGTATTTCTCTCCTTGAAAATTTAAGTTTGTGGTTTTAAAATAATAAAATTTATCACAGAATATTTATTTTTCAAATAATAGCAAGGTCCATTGATACCAAAGGAAGTGGATAATTACATAGTTGAACCTCATTATATCAGGATGTCAAAACTGGTAACTTGCCTACTTGCTAGAAAGTACCTGGAATTCTAAAATGCACTCACATCACTTTCGTGGTCATTTGCAGCAGCAGCAAGGCATGGTGAGAAATTTGAGCTTAGCAATGCATACACTCACTGTTGAGGCCAAATAAGCTGGGCTCTGCCCTCTTTGATCAACTTCTCTGCAGGGTAAGGACAGACTCTGTGCTTCAGGACGTTGCCAGATCCCAGGCCAGGTGGACTGAGTCTGATTTCTTACTTGTGCTCACATTCCTGAGATGGCATGCTACTTAACACTCTGAACCTTATTCTCTCTTTTGCAAACTGAAAAAAACAAAACAAAGAAAGATAGAATCTATTAGGGTAAATTCATCTTAGGACTTAACACTGTATTTATAGACATAGATATAGATTAGAAATGCACACACCACACTCACAGACACTAGAAGCAGTGGTTCAGTATTCATGAATTCAATGTACTCAGCAACTTAATAGAACATAACTACCGTGAATAATGAGAACCAACTGTGTATATTTTCATCTCATTCTTTCATTATGTGCTGGATTTTCTTCTTGCTGAAATTTGTGTTTTATGGGTTTTACTGTGTGTTCAATAATGTTAAAATGTATTAACCTTTTTATCATAACTGATTTAATTTTATCTTCTTTTGGAATGATAATTAGTTGGTTTCAAATTTAGCTCTAGGTGGGCAATTTGCATATGAGATTCCATTTTCTCCTAGCACAATTGGGCTGATAGAATCAAACTCCTTTATAAGTCCCATACTCTTTTTCTGGGCTGTTTTGTAAGTCTGCCTGCTCTGATGTTTTGCAGATATACTGTAATGTGTCTATGCTTTGATATTTTATTTTTAATAGTTTTGCCTAGCATTTAGAATGGTATTAATAAGAGTGTTAGTGAATTTATTTTTGAAAATTTCGTTAGCTTTGTCTTTTAATTGGTTCGTTGCCAATTATGAACATATGTTGGAGTTCAGCCACCTATTTGTTTTAGAATTTTCCACAGCTGGTTAGGTACGGAAGTGGCATGGTAGAATATGAGAAAAGACCAAAGCTATCTAGCCTGTGACACTTGGAAAGTTCGTCCCTGGGTGGGAGATCCTCTTAAAGATGTGAGAAAACAATATTCACCACAAGCATCCTAACTCACCCTTCCTATAGTTTTTAAAGATTCATTTTATTTTTTAACTGTGTATGTGTCTGCCTGCCTGCCTGTTTGTGAGTATAGGTAGCTGTGAAGACTAAAAGAGGACACCGAATTCCCAGGAGCTTGAGTCACGGGTGGTTGTAAGCATTCAGTGTGGCTGGTTGGAATCAAATGTGGGTCTTCTTCAAGGACAAGCTGGATCTTGACTGCTGAGCCATTTCCCTGCCTTTCTCCTTTATATTTTTCAATGAATTTTTTGAGATTATAATATTGCATCATCATCATTTTCCACTTCTCCTTCTTTCCTCCAACACCTCCCAAATATCTTTCTTTGCTCCTTCCCATGACCTTTTTTTTTTTCTGGATGTATTCTTGGCTTTCAGATGTCTTTATTTGCTTCAAATTTTTCATTGTAAGGTTTACAATTAGAAATTCCATTGAGATAATGTTTTAATTCATTAACCAAGTGCAGTTTACTTTTTATTCAGTTTCTCTTTTCCTACTCAAAATACCTGTTACTTTCTTATAGATATAATCTCTTAGTTTTCTATATCATCTACTGAAGCTTAAACTCTACAAAGGTAAATATTTTCATCCTTCATTTCCTGCTGTATATTCACTTATGTAGTTGAGAGTTTTGCATAAACTGGTTATGCTAGTCAAAGTAAATTATTGCCAAATTGTTAATTATTTTCCTTCAGTGTTTGGTACTGAATTTAAGGCTTTGTGAGTGCCAGGCAATCATTGAGTTGCAGTGAGTGTTTGGGTGGCATATTTGTAAGAGTACCATGTGTGTGCAGTAAAGAAAGAGGCCAGAAGAGGGTATCATATTCCCTATTACTGGAGCTACCATTGCCACAAGGAGCTCTTAGGAGCCATAGATCTTTACTCTTTAGTTTAGCTTTTTGGCTTGGCATTCACATTACTCTTTGCCTCTCTTGCATCAAGTCAAACCATTTCTCTTGCTGCATAAACATGATGTAATATTTTCCAACTTACTAATACTCTTCTTTATGCCACTCTTTATCACAGCCCATACTTTACAGAGCCTCAGGAAAGCTGGCTAGTCTGTTAAATTTCACATCCTTCCATAGAGCATTCTTTCATTTCACTAATGTGATCATGCAGTTATGGTCTTACAGGACTATGTACCTGACAATAGCAGGGTAGTTTTCAATCATTGCTTTATCCAATAAAAACATTCCACGCAGTTGGTCATATGTCTTCTGTCTTAAAACTTTTTTTTCTTTTCTGTGACAAAATGCTCAAGGAAAAAAAAAACAGGAAGAAAGACTTATTTAGTCCAACTGAGTTTTACTCCTTCATTACACTACCACTTTGGGAACTATATTGAGTCAACACATCATGACAGAGGCACATGGCAGAAAAAAACTGTTCAGCACAGGGTAGCCAGGAAGCAAATAAAGTGACAGGAAGGCTAGAGTTCGACAATTCTTTTGAATGCCACCCTTCCAGAGAAGCAGCTATGTTCTACCACCTCACTAATGAGGCGTCAGTTGGTGAGGAAGATTACAGCACATAGGCTTGAGGACACTTCAGACCAAAACCATAGTGACTCATTTTGCTTCCAACTCTTGTCATTCTCACACTTTTCGCTCACCTCTGGACCCTTTCATGAAGTCTTCTTAAGTTTCTCAATATTTCAGAAACATTGATAATGGTGTCCTTTTATGGTCAGTTTTAAAATGCTTTTATATTCTTACTGTTTTGAGTTACTTTCATTATTTCTCTATTTTTAAATGTTATTTGTCTTATCCTTGTGCTGCACTAATTTGCAATTCTAGCACTAGCATTTCTTTTCAATTGAAAGTGACATCCCTACTTAGGTAGTTCAATCTTTTTTTTTTTTCTACTGAGATATAGTCTTGCCTGAGCTTAAGGGTAAAGCCCAGGGTGACCACAAATTTGTTAGCCTCTAAATAAGTCTCCCAAGTGAGAAGATCATGGGTGGGTACCTCCATTCTCCCCCTGTATTCTGCAGTCTTAGATAAAAAGTTTCTGTGTTAATGAGATTAAGCAAAAACAAAAGCAAATGACCCATTTCAGATACTCTATAGTCACACTAATGACCCACTTCAGATAACTCTATAGTCACATTTGATTTCTGTTTGTCATGAACTACCATGGGCCTTTCAGAAACTCTGGTCACTCTTTCTTTAAATAAATGGTCAGTATCTGATCTTTTATCACCCTATTTATGTCTCGAGCCTGCTTCAATCACAATAGGCCCTTGGGGTGCTGCTCCCTCTGTTCTTGGTTTGCATATCTAAACCTCTTTATCTCCACTTTGTACACACTTGCTATAATGTTCCTTTTAAATTGGAAGTCTTTTTGTCTCCTCTGCCCATTACCTCAGTGCTGTTTCTTATCACCTTATCATGATTAAAGTAAAATCTAAACACTCTGCTTCTGAGTGTCCTGAGCCTGCTGCCCTGCCAAAGTTTCCACATTCTTGGAAAGAGGACAGTTACATAACCATTTTCATAAGAAGGAAAGGCACCTTCACACAGCCTCTGCATAGTGTGCAAGAATACACTCTAAGAAAATAATAGGGTCCCTATACCAGCATCTCCCCTGCACCCCAGGCAGGCATAGCTGCCTCTGGGTAGCTTTCAGCTATGGGGTTGCACTCTCTAACAAGCTCACTCAATGTTTGTCATGCGTTTTTACAACCTCATCACTTTATGGTTACAGCTCTTGACAGCTCCACTATGGCATTGTTTGCCTCGAACACTCAACCTACTGCTTCTGGCCCCTAGTTGCACTTAACTACTAGTTTGGGGGACCAACCTGGTGTTGACTATATCTTCACATTTTCTGGATTCAAATATGTAAAGACTTTGCATGACATGTCCATCATCTTAACTTCCCTTGAAGCCCAGGAAATTTGAATGACTTTTTTTTTTGCCAAAATTTTGCATTCTGTTGCTAGAATAAATACATAAATTCATCAGAACCACTCATGTTCTCATTCCTCTGGGTCTTAGTCTTTGTAACTTCCTCAATCAGTGACACTCCACCCCAAACAGCCTTATGACCCTGTTCACTATCTTACCTTACAAACACAGCTTCCCAAAGAGATGTTCTTAATGATATGTCTAGCATAACACCTGATCTCTATCCCCTGCCCTCTCTGAATTGTCTCCCAAGCCCTTGAAATTGTCTCTTTATTTGTGTGGAGTAATTCTCTCCCTCATACAAGTTCTGTATCAACAATGGGTTTCTGTGTTTTTCATTGAAATCCAAATATTTGGCAAATAGCTGAACAAACATTTATTAAGATGATTCTGGTGTGCAAGTATTTTCCTGTTTTAAAGAGAATTACTGCCTCAAATATCTGTGCTGTTGGAAAATTGTTTATCATTTTAAGTTACACATTACATAAAATAAATTATTTTTAAATATAAAACTTAATTTCAAGAGTTAACAGTAAGCTACAAATCAATGGTAACAATGTAAATATAATTGCTAAGCTTCTTTTAACTAAAAGGAATTGCCTTAGATGCCTAGTGACATCATTAATAATTTTGCGCCTTAGTAGAAATGCCATGTCTTTAAATCAGGAAAATTATGTCTGACTACACACATAATTATTCATTTTTTATTTTTAGCTTATCTATTTATTTCTCTCTTTCTCTCTCTCTCTCTCTCTCTCTCTCTCTCTCTCTCTCTCTCTGTGTGTGTGTGTGTGTGTGTGTGTGTGTGTGCGTGCATGCGCGTTTGTGTGTTCATGTATATACATTTGCATGTGACAACTCCAGGACAACCTAGGGATGGGCTATCATTCTCCATTGCTGCTGTGGTCCATGCTACCTTGCTTTATTCTTTCTGCCTGAAAGACTTCTCTGTGTTGTGAGTGGGAAAGGTGATGCCTACAAGGTTGTGCTGGAGAGAAAGCAGACATAGAAGAGAGGAAGATGTGAGGATCACCCCTGTAAGGCAACCTGTGTTGAATATCAGCCTCCCTGCCCCCACACACAATACTTCTCAAAAATGATATATTATAATCCCGAGTCACTGCCAATGTGAAGCTTTCTCACATGAATACTGCATCAAAACAGGAGCAGCTGGCATTGGAGGTAGAGTTGTTGTGTTTTCAACTGTTCTTCAGAATCCTATTTACATTTTCAAAAGAAATAACAGCAATAGCGGTTTGTCTTCTAGGAAAGTCTATGCAGGCAATGAAAGCCTCCATCATCAGACTTGCTCCCATAGATTTTATCAATTTGTCTGTTCTCAAACATACTTGGCTGCTCTTGCTTATAAACTTCCTTCCTTGGAGTTTTCTTGAAATATATGTTTTACTTTAGTTCTTCAAGGTTCAGTCCATTAACAAAACACACACACACACACCAAGATATAGTAAGAACAACATAGCATTTAGATTGAGACTATAAAGAAATTCTGAACATCTGTGTTTTCCCATGCAGAAGGTAGGGTAGTTTGTAGGCTAATAAAGACTGTAATTTGTTTGGCTGGATTCCACAAATTTCTCTACTATGCATTAGGAGTGGTATTCCAGGCAAATGTACCCTTTGTATATTACACGTGTGTGTGTGTGTGTGTGTGTGTGTGTGTGTGTTGTGATATAGTATGTAACCTTAAAGACAATTAGTGTAGTAAGTAAATAAGTGAATTAAAATATGCAGAACAAAGCTGGAAATGATAGCTTATGCCTTCAATCCCAGGCCTTGGGAGGCAAAGGCAAACAGATCTACGTGAATTCAAGCCCAGTTTTGTCTACACAGCAAGTTCCAGGCCAGGCAGGGATGTGTAGTGACATCTGATGTGGGATAGCATACCGTGTGTTGTGAATGTGTTGCTTTTATTAGTTGATGAATAAAGCTGTTTTGACAAATTGATAAGCAGAGGAAAGCTAGGCAGAAAATCTGAACGGAGATAGAATCAGGCAGAAGGCATGTAGCCCTCAGGGAGGCAAGATACAAGGGCATCACTGGTAAGCCACAGTCAAGTGGTGATACACAGATTAGTAGAAATGGGTTAATTTATAAGAAAGAGCTAACCAATAATAAGCCTAAGCCATTGTCCAAACAATTATAAATATATATATTAAGTCTCTGAGTAGTTATAAGCAGCTATGGGGACCCAGTGGGCAGAGAGAAACTGGTCCAGGGGAACTGGACAGATTATAAAAGCTTCCAACTACAGACATACTATTTCAATATTTTAACCATTATTTGTTATGATAATTAATCAGTCAGTGATTCATTTTCTTCTTAAATGAGGTTACAGATTAATGAAGATGAGAAACAATAATTTTATAATGCAACAAAATAACAATATCTGAATATAAGCCTGTTTGCATGTAAATAAGGAATTCATCCCTGAATAGCAATCTTAGAAGAATGAAGAATATTCCTCTTTTTCTTTTCAATCAATAGTTTCCTGACAGGAAACACCAGCCACAGTAGCATCCTTTTGTCCCTCCCAGCATTGTTCTGTTACTTTCATAAATCTTATAAGGAGAAATGCAGCTTAGAGTTGAAAATTCTTTTTAAGTTTTATCCATTTTAATTTTATGTGCATGAATGTTCTGTCTGCATGTATGTCTGTGTCCCACATGTGCAGTGTCCACAGAGGCCAGAAGAGGACTCAAATCCCCTGGAACTGGAGCTACAAATGGTTGTGAGTTGTCCTGTAGTAAAGAGTATTGAAGCCAAGTCCTCAGGAAGAGCCAGCCTTTCCTTATCATTGAATCATCTCTCCAAACCCAGAGTAGAAGCTTTTTAATAAGTTTTAATAAATAGATATGAAAGAGTACTTGACATCATGAACCACTTTTGAATCTCCATATTATTAACAAGGATAATTAATGAGACCAAGGTCCTCCAAGATCTGCATAGGCAATCAACAAGTGAACATTTCTATCACAGAAACATATTTGGGGGTCTGATGATTTGGCCACACATATTGTCTTGAGGCTGAAACCTGGCATATGTTATGTTCATTCAAAACAAAAAGAATTTCTCATTATTTAGAAAATTTCACTGTTATATCCTTAGAAGCAGGAAAAACATTAGGTTTATATATCTAATTTATTGAAGTCTAAGGGAAAATAGAGTATTACTGCAATGAAAATGTTCTCTGTTTTAAAAGTTATGATTAAATATTAAAGACTATAATGTAACAGGTGCATAAACTTAATGGGAATTCTAAATTACAATTAACTTGGCAATAGCATGTGTGGGCAGATAGAAAACTTGAAGGGCAAACAAGACAAGTGGCAGTAGTTGCTGCTTGGGTTGGTGGTATGTCACAGTTCTTCATTAGGGATAATATCAAAGATTCTTTTTGTAAAATGTATAACCAATTAGAATTAGTCTCAATTTCAAGTGAGAGAAAATAACTGGGAATGTATTTGCTGATGTAGAAATTTAGCTTTTTAATGATTCAGAGTAGGAAAAATATGTGTGTTGAGAGAAAAATTAGTTTAAACTGAATAATGTTAAATAACATGGTAGGCTATTTTGGTATAATACATTGTTGGCATTGTTGGAATTATAAATTGCAAATCTGTCAGTAACATCGATACAACTATGGATATTGAAAAATATTGAAAATTATATCTGTTTACCTTGACGTTATATATATATATATATATATATATATATATATATATGTGTGTGTGTGTGTGTGTGTGTGTGTGTGTGTGTGTGTGTGTGAGATGAGAGAGAGAGAGAGAGAGAGAGAGAGAGAGAGAGAGGGAGAAAGAGAGAAAGAGAGAGATCAGCTCTTTAGTTAGGAACTCTTCAATCGTTTAAGTGATACATGTTTATTTTATTGGTCACTTTAACCCGACTTCTGACGAATGGTTTCAGAATTCTACCTAGTTAATTTTAATTAGGCTAAGATACTTTAATATAATTTCAAATTGTTTGTGCTCTCCTCATGCAAAGTTCCCCTCCCCAGTGCACTGTGTGGTCCTGAACAGAAGTGATATGTCTTCTGTGTTGTGTTGCTCAGTATCTAGTGATAGCAACTTTTGGATTGTGGATTCTGTACCTAGGTAGCTTTTTTAAACACTAGACCATCTCAGGCACCCTCTGCATCTCTCCAGGAGGGCAGCAGGCATGACAAAGCTCTTCTGTGCTTTCTGCTTTTCATGTCTGGGGGAGAGAGGCTGAGTCATCCTCAGGTGGAATCCTTTTGCTGCAATTCCTATTCTGTTGTGCTGGGTTAAACACTTCCCTCTGAGAGTCTGTATCTTCTGACATTCTGATCAGAAAGAGGAGTTTGTGTTCCTTCCGCTATTGGGTTCTTTCCCCACAATCCCACTGCTGCCTGAAGCCTCATCCAAAGCTTAGGTCAGCATTTTGTTAGGTGGATCCAGGACATTTTCTTTAACCCTTGCCCTGAAGGATACTTGAGTGTTCCTCCACAAATGAGAGGAGGGAATCTATCCAGAATTTGAGGGAGTTTTGAAGTCTTGACTGAAATGATACCGATTTCTACAAACCATGTTATGAGTAGGTTTTTTCCTGCCACGCCAGCCCTCAATAACATGCAGAGACTCTGTATTTGATATAAGGCTGTTGGCCAGTTAATAGTTTCTTACTGGCTAGCTCTGTATTAATTATTAACCCATTTCTACTAATCTAAGTATTTCCATGTGGCTCATCTTACCGGCCAGAGCAGCTGGCGTTCTACCTCTCCAGGCTCTCCATGTTGACTCCTTCCTACTTCCTCTTTCCTCCTTGTTTCCTAGCCCCGCCTATCTTGTTTTCCTATTGGCCAATAGTGCTTTATTCATTAACCAGTATGAGAAACATATTTACAGAATAACATCTCCCATCATCTCCTCCTTTCTGTCTAAAATATAAAGAAGGGTTTTAACCTTAACATAGCAAAATATATCACACAACAGTTATCAAATAAGAATCACAGTTAGCAATATTTAGTCCATTAACATTTTGCAAGATTTAATGAAAATATTTAAATAGATAACTTATCCTATCTTTGTTAGTCTAAAATCTTATATGTAACTTATCTTTAATCCTAACTAAGGAAAACTATAACCATAACTATCTGTCTTCAACTCCTTCAAAGACCACAGAAGGAATATATATAAAATGTTCAAGTTTTACGGTATGCATTAGGGGAAAGGCAACAATAAGCATTAACATGTATAAGAGAAAATGAGAATTTCAGAGAGAAAAGTGCATATAAACACATGAGTCCCTAGATTTTGTTTTCTTCTGCCTTACATCAATTGGCTTCTTGATATAAAGCAGAAACTGTGAATTCAATCTTAACAACATGCTTGAATTTAGAGAAGGAAAGCCAAATCCAACTCCAAAGCCAGCATTGATTTATATGAATCAGGTCTACAGGAATACCAAATAGCAAAGAGAAATAGATTTCCATATAGAAACAGTTTATTAGACTTAAATATTTTTACCATAAATCAGATTACTCTTCATTAAATGATTCTTTCTGGAGAGCTGTCTTCTGTAGGTACCTACATGTTCCTTGTCTCTTGGTTGTTTGAAGATAGGTGTTCTCTGTTTTTCTGTTTTACTGTAAAGACAAGAAGAGAACACTTCCCCTACCTTTGAGAGGCCTCCTGCACATTTTGTGGGACCCAATTTGTTGAATATATATTCTAGAATATTCTAGAAATGAAAGAGACAATTCACTACCTGGAAAATCCCAAAACTGTAACTATACCAACCTGTTACAGACATAGTGAGGTCTCCGAACACAGAAAAGGGTAAGGGGTAAATCCCCAAGAACTTGCTTCTCTAATGGAAGTGCCCAGTGCTATTGGCGTTGTGGAGTAGTGTGATGGTTCTAAGGTCTTTACATGTTATACCTTCAGAGACCTCAGCACCATGTCAGCTTTCCACAGTTGGTAACTTTTCCTGATGTTTCCCCACACCCACCCCTGCTCTAGTTTTGTACATACTGCCTTTGTGAGATTTGTGCAGTGCAATCACTTGATTATTTCTTCTGTATTAGCCACTATTCTCTTCCTGTGGGGAAAGAAACAACTCGAAGAATTTCTTGCCATCATGACACGAAAACTATGTAAGAAGGACCATGAGGCAGCTGGTCACATTGTGTTTACAATGGGAAGCAGAGAGAGAGAGAGAGAGAGAGAGAGAGAGAGAGAGAGAGAGAGAGAGAGAGAGAGAGAGAGAGGTGAATGCTGGGGCCCTACTCAGCTTCTTCTTAATTTATTCTGTAACTCCAATGTAAAGGATGCTGTTATCCATAATTAACACATGTCTTCCCTCCTCATCTTAACCTTCTGAAAACCCTCTTGTAGACCCTCTTAGAAGTGTGTTTTCTTGGAGATTCTAAATCCAGTACAACTGTCAATGACATGTAACTATCACATTATTTATTCATGGGCCAGAGCCCCATCTAAAGAAAAGGTTTTTATATTCTTACTCTTTTTCCCAGTCCTATAGGATTGTCATTTTACTCTGCTGATGTCTTGGAGAAATCTTTGTATTAGCTAACTTCTGGTAACAATCCATTGTATATTCCTATAAAATAAGCTGAGTAAACTATTGTGAAATGTGCTGATTTGAGTCACAGTTGGGTTTGAATATTACTCCATTCATCACCAACTGTGTGGTTCTGGGCAAGTTGTGTGATCCAAGTCCCAATGGCTATAAAAATTAGGTAAGAACAATTCATCAAATATATCTGAGGACAGGAAAGTGCCCTGTCTGATTTATGATAGTGATCAGTAAAAGGTTGGTAATGGAGACTGCTGTAGCGATTGCTCAAACCTTTCCAGGAAAGGGAAGCAACAGTGAATAAACAGAAATAATCAAGTGGCCATTCCCATCCATCTCTGCAATAGCAAAGCCAAAAGATTCTTCATTTTCACTCACTGCTTTATCAGTTTGAATGAAAGACAATTCAGTAGACTTGCTTGTGTCATACATGCATTACATAGCTACTGACATACAGTAGTGTTGAGAATTTTGTGCTTTGGCCAAGTGTAACCCACATTACCCCGACTCCAAGCCCTCTCTACAATTGTATTCTAACTCTGAGTTTTTTGTTTTGTTTTGGTGATCCTGTTTTATTCTTTTCCATGGAGTCCTTTCAGTGCTGCCTGTATGCGCATGTTTATAGGTATAGGGCCATCTATTAGACTAACCACATCCTCTTCCAGGGCGTCTCCTTGACCAAAAGCAGCTCTCACTCCCTGAGCAGCCATCAATTACCAATAGCTACTCGGCTACACTAGGGCTTCATGAGCCCTACTCCCATCCACCCAGACACTTTTATATGGCTTGATCTTGCACATGTTCAGGGGGTGTGTACTGATAGGATAGGCTGATGAGGCAGAGGCAGGAGGATGGTGACTGTTTTGACTGATAAAGGTTTCATCCTAGAATGCTAAATTCCTACTTCTTGGGAGAGAAAGGAATAATTGAAAAATGCAGATACTGTAAAATTTGAGGAGGCTTGTGGTATTAATGGGAAGTTTACGCATGAGTAGATGAGACAGAAAATCTGGCATTCATAATAAGTCAAAGTCAGCAGAAATGTTGCCTTGTATATATTAGTTACTTTCCTGTTTGCTGTGGCAAAATACTTGACAAAAGGAACTTAAGAAAGTATTTGCTCTGGCTCACAGAGTGAGGTTATTTTCCACACTTCCAGCAGTAACTGGAAGCAACTGGTTTCATTGTGTCCACAGTCAAGAAGCAGAGAGAGATGAAAATGGATGCATATCTCACTTTCTCTATTTTGCTCATTCCAGGGTCCCTGCAACGGGCTATCTATATTTAGGGTTTTCCACTTCAAATAATAAGCTAATCGAGAAACTCTTCTACAGTCATGCCCAGAGAGGTCTATGTCCTTGAAGATTATAGATCCTATCAAATTAACAATAAGAATTAACCATTACTCTACAGTATTTCATTTTGATAAAGAATTGGAGGTGTGAGAACCATGTCTTTTATAGGTTATGAGGAGATGATAAGATGGTTTAATAGGTAAACTGGGTAGCTTGGGGACCTGAGTTCACTCCCAGGAATGCAGATAAAGGTAGAAAGAGAAAGGAGATTCTACAAAGTTTTCTCTTGATCTCCATAAGTACCATGATGTAGCATGCATGACCCCCTCAACCCTTACCACAAGTGCTACTATTACTACTACTAATGCTAGTGATGACAAAATGTAAAAACAGGTTATGAGTCTGATATTTTCACAAATCACAATCTATTCTAGGATATTGATTTCATTTTCCTTTGTTGTTACCCTTTTATATTTTTCCTCCCCCTCTTCTACCCTTCCTTCTTTTTAACTCATTTTGGTTATTTTGACAGGACCTTTTATGTAGGCTCGGCTGACCTTAAATGTTTGATTTGCCATACCAAGTGAGTAATGCTGTCTTATGACTATATGACTATATGAGCTATACATATCCCAGCACTAGAGAGTCCAAGGCAAGAGGCTCAAAGAGCTCAAAATTAATCTAAGCTACCAAGTAAACCTGACAACATTCTGGCAACATTATAAAAACTTGCCTTACAAAACCAAAAATACAATGTTTAAATGTACTGTGGCAATGTTATAGATATGATTACATCAAGACCATTTTAGAGAATAAAAATTTATCACAGAATATAAAAATAAATATCGATAGCTTGTTAAATCACAACAATTTCACAGGGTATATTTTTATTGAATTTTATATTAATTCACTTTATAATTTAATATTTCCAAAAGGCACTTCTCACAAAATATTAGGGTTGATATCACAAAATATGTAATAATATAATATTAATAGCTCCAGAAAATAAAAACAGAATCACTAGCATAAATGTGAAGTTTACTCTTGAATAACCAGGACGTGAGGACCCAGTCAGTGCTCTTGTATGACTTACCCACGATTACAGTGATGCCTGGCTTAGACATTATTGTCTGATTGCCTACATGTCTCAACCTTTGTCCCACTGTTTCCTAGCCCATGGAAGTTTATTTTAATTAATTATTTTTTTATTATTGTTTTTTCATTTATTTCATATACCATCCACAGTTTCCCCTCCCTCCTCTCCTCCTGCTCCTTCCTCCCTAATTCTCATATACTCCTTCCCCATCCATTTCTCCTCCTGTTCAGAAACAAATGGGTAGGCCTCCCATGGGTATCAACAAAGTGGGGCACATCAATCTGAGGCAGGACTATCCTCCTGGCTCTTACAATCTCTCCTCTCTCTCTTCAACAGGACTACCAGAGCACAGCCTACTGCTTGGCTATAGATCTATGTATCTGCTTCCACCAGTTACCGAGTTATCGAATGAAGGCTCTCTGATGACAATTAGGGTAGTCACCAATCTGATTATAGGAGATGGCAGTTTAGGTGCCCTCTTCACTATTGCTGGGAATGTTAGCTGGAGTTGTCTTTTTGGATTCCTGGGAATTTCCCTGGCACCAGGTTTCTCCCTAACTGAAAATGCCACCATCATAACATCTCTTTCTTTATTCTCCCTCTTCCCTCTCCACCTCCAATTCATGTAACCCAATCACTTATGTTCCTGTATCCTCAGGATACAGGATTATTACCCAGAACATCTCTTCTATTTCACCTTTCCATGGAAATCCATACATCTCTCTTTGGGCCCTTCTTTTTACCAAGCCTCTCTGGGGATGTGGATTATATCCACAGTAAAGGATAAAGCCTGGTTATCCTTTACTTTATGCCAAGTATCCACTTAGGAGTGAGAATATACTATGTTTTTCTTTCTGGGTCTGGGTTACCTCACTCAGGATGCTTTTTTCTATTTCCATCCATTTGCGTGAAAAATTCAAGGTGTCATTAATTTTTACAGTTGAGTATTACTCCATTGTGTAAATGTACCACATTTTCTTTATTAGTTCTTTGGTTGAGGGCATCTAAATTGTTTCCAGGTCTGGATATTATGAATAATACTTGAGCAAGTGTCTTTGTGTAAGTTTGAGCATCCTTTGGGTATATGCCAAAGATTGATATAGCTGGGACATGAAGTAGATTGATTCCCAATTTTCTGAGAAACTGGCATATTGATTTCCAAAGTAGCTGTATAAGTTTGCACTTTCCACCAGTAGTGGAGGAGTGTTCCCCTTATTTCACATCCTCTTCAACATAACCTATCATTAGAATTTTTTGTCTTATTCTTTGTAACAACTGTACAAGTTGATTTGATTTGTATTTCCCTGACAGCTAAGGATGCTGAACAATTCTTATATAGTGTATGTCAGCCATTTGAGATTCTTCTATTGGGAATTCTCTGTTTACACCTGTACCCCATTTTTTGATTGGATTATTTAGTGTTTTGATGTCTGTTTTCTTGAGTTATTTCTATATTTTGCAGATAAGTGCTCTGTCAGATGTGGGGCTGGTGAAGATCTTTTCCCATTCTATAGGCTGCCATTTTGTCTTATTTGAGTGTCCTTTACCTTACAGAAGCTATTCAGATTGAGAAGAAGACAGTGGTAGTCTTGCCATAAACAATTTACAGGTTCAATAAAATCCCTATCAAAATCCTAACACAATTCTTCAAAGGCCATGAAGGAACCATATTCAACTTCATATGTGAAAACAAAAATCCCAGGCTAGCTAAAACAAATCATGTTTAATAAAGGAACTTCCAGCTGTATCACCATTCCTGACTTCAAGCACTACTATATAGCTATAGTAATGAAAACAGCATGGTATTAGCATAGAAACAGACACATGGATCAATGGAATTAAATGGAGAACCCAGACATAAATCCACATGCCTATGAATGCCTGATTTTTGACAAAGAAGTCAAAATTATACAATGAAAAACTGAAAGCATCTTCAACAAACTCTGCTTGCATAAATAAATGTCAGCATGTAAAAGAATGCAAATACAACCATAGATATCACCCTGCACAAAACTCAAGTTCAAGGTGATCAAAGCCCTCAACATAAATCCAGTTACACTGAACCTGATAGAAGAGAAGGTGGTAAATTGCCTTGAAGACAATGGTACAGATATCTTCCTGACTATAGTACCAGTAGCACAGACATGGAGATCAACAATTCTTTTTCTTATTGCACAAAATAATGAGTTTTCTTATAACTCTCATACATTGTGTATGTTGATCTTTTCTCATATTACTTCACCATTGCTCTACTCTGTCTTTCCTCCCCAACCCTGACCTGATAGTACATTTTCTTCTCAGAATAGTCTCCCCTTTTTAAAACACACACACACACACACACACACACACACACACACACACACACAGAGAGAGAGAGAGAGAGAGAGATAGAGAGAGACAGAGACAGAGAGAGAGAGAGAGAGAGAGAGAGAGAGAGAGAGAGAGAGAGAGAGAGAAACAGACAGACAACAGTAAGAAAGAACCCCATATACCCTGCCCATGTCGCTTTCTTACATAGGAATTTACTTGGGTCAATTGAGTGTTAAGTAAATGCTATTACCAGTAACCTTTGTTTACTGTAGCCATATATACTTGTGTGTCCTTTTTACATAGTGCAACTTGATACATTTGAAATAATAATGAAACAAAATAAAAATTCACTTTGGAGTAATGCTGTTGGAGCATGTCCTCTAGTATAAGTTTCCTCTAATTCAGGGAAAAAATCACTATAACTGTGCTATAAAAAGCATAATACTTTATATTAAAGGAACTAAACTAATTACATGTAAATAATATTCTTTTAGTCAATTGTTCTTAAAATAATCCAACATTTGAGGCTATTTTTTGATGAAGTGTTGGGTACAAGTTCTACAAAACAAATGACTCAGGCCCAGGCCCAAGAGCTTGTGACAAACAGATCACATATGTGCATTGCTAGGATGGAAGGGGAAGGGGAGAGTCATTTTCCTGGATGGCTACAAGTTACAGATAGTAACCACAGGAATTATTAGTGATGTACTTTAGGGGCTACAGTGATGTGCTTTAGCACCTAAATAGAACTAACATAGTTTCCAAATCACATATCACTTGTGAAGGGACAAAATGATCTGATTTTAAATAATATAAATCATATGCTAATATAGCATATTGGCAATTCTCTACTTGAGAGTCTTTGTAGATGTGTTTCAACATGGATTATTTTCAAAATTATAATGTATTGATTTCTTTTAATAAGTTATCTTATGTAAGCAAATGTTAGAGAATATTTGCCCCAAATAGTAACTTATTTGAAATATTGATATCATATCACATATACAAAATAGATAGTTATGGCCATCTTCTAATGATCTTTATAGTATGTCTTAAAGCCAACATTGTCGTGAAAAAAAAAAAAACAATGATTCAGTGTCTCCTCTCTGGCAGATGTGGGGTGCATCAAAAGTGGCCCCAAATAACTCTGATGTCAATTTAAGGAGGAACCCAATGTAAGAATGGGGCTCTGACTTAATATAATTATGAGGTGTCTGAGCACCATTGGGGAATAGAGAATGGATGATTGTGCTTGTTTGTTTGTTTCTGACACATGGCCTTCTGGAACACAGGCTAGCTCTTGACCTCACTCAACCTTTAACCAAGGGTGATATCCTGATCTGCCTCAGCCTCAGGGGTGCTACAGGCTTGTACCCCCCAAACATGGCATCATACAAAAGATGTCTTAAGTACTAGTCATGCAAAACTAATCGGCTAGAACGCACACAGAAAGGACGTACTTCCTACAGACAAATTCTATTTGGACTAAATTCACATCTTTCCAAACCCTTAGGCACTAATTTTTCCTTGAAGTATGTTATGAATTGTTGGTCTGTCAAATAGCATTTTTAGTTCTTTGAAAATATGTGTTGTTTTCATTTTCTGTTATTTTCTTTGATTTCTTTCTTTAAAGACACAAAATTCTTGCTATATAGAGGTCTTTCACTTGTTTGGTAAGTATTACTCCAAGATACTTTATGTTGTTTGTGGCTATTGTAAAGGGTGGTGTTTCTTTGATTTTTTTTTTCTCAGCCACTTCGTTGTCTGTATATAGTAGGGCTACTGATTTTTTTTTTGAGTTTATCTTGTATCCCACTAGTTTGCTTAAGGTGTTTATCAGCTGTAAAAGTCCCCTGCTAGAGTTTCTTTGGGTTGCTTATGTAAGCTATTAAATCATCTGCAACTAGTGAAAGTTTGACTTCTTCTTTTCCAATTTGTATTTTCTTGATCTCCTTTTGTTGTCTTATTGCTTTATCTAGAACTTCAAGTACAATATTGAAGAGATATAAAGAGAGAGGGCAGTCTTGTCTTTTTCCTGAGTTTAGAGGAATTGCCTTAATCTTCTCTCCATTCAGTTTGATGTTGGCTGTTGGTTTACTTTATATTGCTTTTATTATGCTTAGGTATGTTCCTGTTATCCCTGATCTATTCAAGACCTTTATCATAAAAGGGTGTTGAATTTGGTCAAAGGCTTCATCATCTAGAGAGATGATCATGTGACTTTTCTTTTTCAGTTTGCTTATATTGTGGATCACATGGATAGATTTTCTTGGATTTGGTTTGCCAGTATTTTATTGAGTATTTTTGCATCAATGTTCATGAGGGATATTGGTCTGTAGTTTTCTTTCTTGGTTGTGTCTTTGTGTGGCTTGGGAACCAAAGTGATTGTGGCCTCATTAAAAGAGTTTGGTAATGGACCTTTTGTTTCCATTGTGTGTAACAATTTGAGGAGTATTGGTATTAGCTCTTTGTTGAATTTCTGGTAGAATTCTCTCCTGAAGTCATCTGGCTCTGGGCTTTTTTTGGTGGAAGGCTTTTGATGACTTCTATTTTATTAGGGACAATAGGTTTATTTAAGTTGTTTGTCTGTTCTTGAATAAATTTTAGTAAGTGATAGTTGTCCAGAAATTTTTCCATTTACTTTTAATTTTCAAATTTTGTGGAGTAAAGGTTTTCAAACTATGACCTGAAAATACTCTGGATTTCTTCAGTTCCATTGTTATGTCCCCCTTTTCATTTCTGATTTTGTTAATTTGCATGCTCTTTCTCTCTCTCTCTGTCTCTCTGTCTCTCTCTCTGTCTCTCTGTCTCTCTCTCTCTTTCTCTCTCTCTCTGCTTTTTGGCTACTTTGGATAAAGGTTTGCCTATTTTGTTGATTTTCTCGAAAAACCAACTCTTTGTTGCATTGATTTTTTAGTATTGTTTTCCTGGTTTCTATTTTATTGATTTCAGCCCTCAACTTGATTATTTCCTGGCATCTACTCCTCTGAGATGAGTTTGCTTCTTTTTGTTCTAAGGCTTTAGTTATGCTGTTAATTCTCTAATGTGACTATCCTCCGTTTTCATCATATGGACACTTAATGCAATGAACTTCCCTCGTAGCACTGCTTTCAAGGTGTCCCATAAGTTTGGATATGTTGTGTCCTCATTCTTGTTGAATTTTAGGAAGTCTTTAATTTCTTTATTGCACATTGTACAGATTCCACGAGTTTGTAGGGTTTCTGTGATTTGTGTTGTTGTTGAATTCCAACTTTAAAGCATGGTGGTCTGTTATGATACAGGGGACTATTCCATTTATTTTTTGTATCTGGTGAGGTTTGTTATGTTGCCTAGTATGTGGTTGATTTTAGAGAAGGTTTCATGTGGAGCAGAGAAGAAGGTATATTCTTTTGTGTTTGGATGGAATGTTCTATAGTTGTCTGTTAAACCCAATTGAAATATAACTTCTGTTAGTTCTTTTGTTTCTTTGTTAAGGTTCTGTCTGGTGGTTCTTTTTAGCAGTGAGATTGGGGTGTTGAAGTCTCCCACTATAAGTGTGTGAGGTTTTAAGTGAGCTTTGAGTTTTAGTAGTGTTTCTTTTACGAATGTGGGTGCCTTTGTATTTGGGGCTTAGATGTTCAGAACTGAGACTTTGTGCTGATGTATTTCTCCTATGATGAATATGAAATGACCATCTTCATCTCTTTTGACTGATTTTGGTTTTAAGTCAAACTTCTTAGATATTAGGACAGCTACACCTGCATGTTTTTGGGCACATTTGATTAGAAAATCTTTTCCCAACCCTTTACCCTAATGTAATGTCTATCTTTGAAGCTTAGATGTGTTTCTTGTATGCAGCAGAAGGATAGATTGTGTCTTTTTATCCATTCTGTTAGCCTGTGTCTCTTTATAGGTGAGTTAAGACCATTAATGTTGAGGGAAAGTTAATGCTCGTTTGTTTTAGATTTGTTGTTGGTGGTGGTATTGTGAATATATTTGCCCTGCTTTACCCTTGGGTACTGGTAAAGTGGGATTATCTATTGCCTATATCCTTGTGAGCACAGTTAACTTCCTTGGGTTCAAGTTTTCCTTCCAGAACTTTCTGTAGCCCAACTATATACAGACGACAAAGGGGCTGAGAAAGAACTCAGAGAAACATCACCCTTTACAATAGCCACTAACATCATAAAGTATCTTGGGGTTATGCTTACCAAACAAGTGAAGGACAAATATAGCAAGAATTTTGTGTCTTTAAAGAAAGAAATTAAAGAAGATACAAGAAAATGGAAAGATCTCCCATGCTCTTGGATAGGTAGGATAAATATAGTAAAAATAGCAATCTTGCCAAAAGCAATCTACAGATTCAGTGCAATCCCCATTAAAATCCCAGCACAATTCTTCACTGACCTTGAAAGGATAATAATCAACTTGAGTTTTATACAAAGCCATAGACATGGGTCTATCTGCAGTCTTCTACACTCCATCATCCAATTGTGCCAGCACCATTTGTTTAAGATGCTTTCCTCCTCCCATTATATATTTTTAGCTGTTTTGTCAAAAATCAGGTGTATGGGTTAATGTCAGGACTTTTTATTTGATTCCATTGGTCTACTTGTCTATTTCTGTGCCCATGTCTATGGCTTTGTACAAAACTCAAGTCCATATGGATCAAAGACCTCAACATAAATCCAGCCACACTGAACCTCTTAGAAGAGAAAGTGGGAGGTACCCTTGAACAAATTGGTACAGGAGACTGCTTCCTGAACATAACACCAGTAGCATAGACACTGAGATCAACAATTAATAAATGGGACCTCTTCAAACTGAGAAGCTTCTGTAAGGCAAAGGACACAGTTGACAAGACCAAACAGCAGCCCAAAGGCTGGGTAAAGATCTTCACCAATCCTACATATGACAGAGGGCTGATCTCAAAAGCATACAAAGAACTCTTGAAACTAGTCAAAAAAACACCAAATAACCCTCTTAAAAAATTGGGTACAGAACTGAACAGAAAACTCTCAATAGAGGAAATCAAAAATGCTGAAAGACACTTAAGAAAGTGCTCAACATACTTAGCCATCAGGTAAATGCAAATCAAAACAACTTTGAGATACCATCTTACTCATGCCGGAATGGCTAAAATTAGAAACATTAATGACAACTTATGTTGGAGAGGATGTGGAGAAAGAGGACACTCCTCAATTGCTGGTGGGCATGCAAACTTGTACAGCCATTTTGAAGATCAGTATGGCAGTTCCTCAGGAAAATGACAATCAGTCTACTGGCCATCCCCCTCTTAAGAATATACCCATGGATCCACATCCATGCTACAAAGGCATGTGTTCAACTATGATCATAGCATCATTATTTGTAATAGCAAGAACCTGGAAGCAACCAAGGTGCCCCTCAACTGAAGTATGGAGAAAGACGATGTGGCACATTTACACAATGGAATACTACTCTGGGGAAAAAAAACAAGCAAATCTTGAAATTTACAGACAAGTAGATGGAACTTGAAGAAACCATCCTGAGTGAGGTAACCCTGTCACAAAAAAGAAGAACATGGTATGTATTTGCTCATATATAGATTTTAGACATAGAGAAAAGGATCACCAACCTATAATTCATACCACCAGAGGAACTAGGATACAAGGAGGATTCTAAGAGATTCATATAAGGTCCCTCACAGAAGGAGAAAGGGACAAGATCTCCTGTGCATATGGAAAGTGGGGGCGGGCAATGAGTGGAGAGGGATCTAGGAGAAAGAGAAGGGGAGGGGAGAAAAGCACATGGGACTAGGAAGATTGAATCAGAGGAGGAACATATGAGAGAAGAGAGAGACAGACAAACAGACAGAGACAGAGACCTTAAAAGAGGGAGCCATTATAGGTTTGAAGAGAGAACCGAACCTAGAGAAATGTCCCCAACTAACAATTTAAGTAATAGTGAAAAGGCTACCAAAAATGCCCTTCCCTGATAGTGAGATCAATGACTAACTTATCCACCATCATAGGGCCCTCATCTAGTAGCTGATGGAGACAGAAGCAAACACCCACAACTAAACACTGAGCTGAACTGGAGTCCAGATGCAGAGAGGAAGGACAAGACCAGGCTTCAGAAACACATAGAGACAGCTGACCTGCACAAGGGGGAGCTCATGGACCCCCAGACTGATAGCTTGGAATCCAGCATGGGCCTGACTCAGATCTCCTGAACATGGCTCTCAGCTAGAATGACTGAGCAGTCTAAGGGACCTCTGACAGTGGAAACAGGATGTATTCCTGGTGCACAAAAGGACTTTGGGGGGCATATCCCCCATGGAGGGATATTCCCTTAGCCTAGAGACAGGAGAGAAGACCTAGTCCCTACTCCAAATGACTTGACAGATTTAGATGATCCCCTCCTGGAAAGCATCACCCTACATGTAGAGTGAATAGGTAGGAGTGGAGGGTGGTCTGGGGGATTAAGAGGGTGGGAGAAAGGGATAGAGGAAGGGAGAGAGGGAGGAAGGTAGGGAGGGAAGAAGAGAAAGAGGGAGGGAGGGGGAGGGAACTGGGATTGTTATGTAAAATAAAAATAAAAAATAAAAAAGTTAACTCAAAATGGATTAGGGAACTAAACACAAAATTTAAAATTATAAAATACATATAAGGATATATAAAGAGAAATATTTGTGACATTGTACATCATAATGGTTTGTGGATGTGGCACCAAAACATTCACATCAAAAGCAAGACAGGCAAATGGGTCCACATATATCTAAGGAATTTTTACAACAAAGGTTACAGTTGACACTATAAAAAGAATACGAGTGTGGTAGTTTGAATAAGAATAGAACCCATAGGATTATGTATTTCAATGGTTGGTCCCTAGTTGATGGAACTGTTTAGGACATTTTAGGAAGAGTGGTATTGTAAGAGGAGGTATGTAACTTGGCATGGTTTTTGAGATTTCAAAAGGCAATGCTGTTCTGAGTTAGTTCATTCTCTGCCTCCAATTTGCTTATCAGGATGTAAGGTTTCAGTTACTGCTTCATCGCCATGCCTGCATCAACTACCTGCATCAATTACCAGGTAATTATGAACTCTTATGCTCCAGAACCATGAGCACCCCCCTCCCAAAAAAAAAAAAAAAAAGAAAAGAAAATACGTATTGTTTTGTTTTCCTTTTCTGTTTTCCTTCTTGGATGATAGTTTTGTGTAGAATGTATCTTTTTATTCTTTCTATGTACTATTACTTTATTATACTATTCCTTAACTTTCATTATTTTCTTTAAACTTTTTGAAACAGGGTTTCTCTGTGTAACAGCTCTATTTATCCTGGAACTAGCTCTGTATACCAGACCGGCCTCAAACTCACAGAGATCCACTTGCCTCTACCTCCTGAGTTCTGGGATTAAAGGTGTGCTCCACCCTTGCCCTACTAACTTTCATGATTGCCATGAAATAATCTGCTATGTGTTATTTTAGTTCTAATTTGTTCTAAATTCTGAATTCCTAGATGATATGAAGACCACTGTGTCTATGCAGGAATCTAAAATAAATTTCCTGTACACACTTTATGTTCATAATAAAAGGCTTGTTAAAAAGAGAAAGAAAATAAATTTATTAAATAATGTAACTTGAGAGACTTCAGAACTGAAAACACATTGAGTTCAGTCTGCATTTCCTGTAGTTTTGCTGACGAATAAAAGACAGAGATTTTCATTAGCACACAGTCTAGTGGTAGCTGGCTGAGGGGTACCTGTCATGGCCTGCCCAGTTCCCTGTATCTGCCCCGGTCTTCACTGAAGAGGATGCTCCTTGTGTGAAGGTTGTAGACATGATTCAGGACTGGAAAAAAATCCTTCTTTGGTGTTGGGATCTACTTCAGGATCAGAGAGTCTGACCAAGGTCATCTTTCTTGACTCTTCTCTCAATAAGTTTCATATTAAGATTGATGTGGGGTTCCCTGAGTAAGGCAAATGTCAATCAGTTTTATTATTTATTAATTAATTTTATTATTTTTTGTTTTGAGATAGACTCTTATGTAGCTATGGCTGGCTCCTGAATCTCAGATCCCTTTTCCTCCACCACCTGAGTGTTGGGCTTAGAAGAAGGTGCCAATGCATCCTGGTTAGGTGATGCTGAGATTCAAACAGACATTCTACCTACTGGGAAGTATCTCCAGCCCCTAATTATACAGAAGGATTTAGCAGCAATGAAGGTTTCAGTAGATGGCATAGCTTTAAATTAAAAATATGGATATTTTAGTATATTCACTTACATATTTTGAACCCTCACAAGTCACAAGTATGAATCTGAGATGCAGAATCACCCGGTTTAACATATTGTATTGTATCGAAATTTGATATTATATTGTTAACAGGTAAATTTAAGTAATTCATTGCAAGAAGATTGGCAAAATTGAGACTCCACTCTGTAGTCTGCTTCTGCACATGTTACCTAAAGAATAAGAGCTATGAAGGATTGCTGGTCTTTTCTTCATCACGCTTTCTTCCTATCAGAAAGCACAACTCTTTGGATGAGTAGTGAGAAGAATCTTCATCCGGGGCCGATCATTTTCACCATCTTCTTTATAGACCCAATGTTCAGCTTCATTCAATCAGGCAGTTGGTGAGCAGTGTTAACACACAAGTGCCTTCCCCTGAATCCTGTTTAGGTCACTGGATATATTCTTAGAAAAGATACAGAACTTGGGTAAATATCATTTATATCACTTATTGTTTAATAAAATCAGCACTTCAGAAAAAGTTTTCTTAGAAACAAAACTGTATATAAATGGCTTGACAGAATGAATCAATCTCTTTCCCTACTTCAATCTTGACATTGAAAGTGGAGTGAATAATTTCATGAATTCAGCTTCCTTTCATCTCTAACAGCTGAAGCTTCTCAATGCTAACAACTAAGTGAACTGCCACACATATCATACAGACTTCTGGTCATATGATGGGGAGAGGTCGCTCTGTGGGGAGTGATGACAAAACAGGAAACAAGTAGGCAAATCTCGGAGGTGACAGGACCAAGGCCCCAACGTCCTTCTGGACGTTTAGTAAAGTTAGCCATGCTGTCTATCTTCTGTTTTCTTACAGTCTATCTTTCTGTTTTCTTGAGTTTTCTTGCCTCATCCCCATTTGCTTTGCAATGAAGGAGAAATGTTTGGTTCAGCAGGTCAAGGGAGAAATAAACAAGGAGTGGCTCCTTGTCCAATGACTGCTGCGGAACCAGAATCAGATGTAGCAATGACAAGGTTGGTAGAAGGGCTTGGAGAGAGAGGGTTGGGCAGGGCAAAGATGATGGGGGAGGAAAGATAAACAGCTAACCAGATGGAGAGGCCAGGGAGAGTAGAGAGAGTGTGCCGGGAGAAGACGCCTGTGAGGCGCGTGCCAGTAACGGATACCAAAGCAGAGAAGCAAGAGGGTGAGTAGGACTTTTGGGCGGGCCTGCGGGGGACTTCAGGGGGATCTGCAGGGGCCTTCAGGGGGCCCGAGGAGCTTGTGGGACCTGTGGGGCCTGCGGGCCTTCACCATTCACCATCCGGTGCCCTCTGCACACTAGGGTGGGAGTGATGGCCCTGGACTTATTATTGCTGCTTCTTCCATCCTGGGACCACCTAGGAATGAAATGAAATGTCCCCTCTTTGGCTGCTGAATGGAGATGTTCTGTGTCCAGAACAGAATGCGATCAGGACTTCTAAGAAATGTGGTTCTTTATTTTTTTAATTTAATAAAATTTTAATGTTCCAATTGAACTCTATATTGAATAGCTTATTTGAGAAAGATTAAGAGTTTTCTATTTCCTTATTTACCCCAAATCATCAAAAATGAATTCAGCCACTCCCACATCTCCATCTTCAGAGGAAAGTGATACTCAGTCCTTCCTTGACCCGGGTCCAATCGGCTACCATCAGACCCAGCACACAACTGTCTCCAGATATCTAGATCAAAGCATTTGGCTGTTGCTATCTTTACATCTTTCCACTGCTCAGAAGAATGAGCTGGCCAGGTAGCTTCCTGTCCCTTCCTGCTGATAACGGCAGGCTCCACTGTTTGTGACATTTGGCCTCCTGACTCAAAAGATGAACTTGCTAATGCTCATCACTCTTGTTAATCCCTCATGGTTTTTTTGGACTTAATGAGTAGACAGGCCTTAAGCCACCAAGCATAAATGTGAGAGCTAGTCGCAAAACATTCAGCGATTTGTAGGATTTTTAGCTATCTATACCAGGCTAGTCCAGTTTATCTTTAATATACACCACTCCTCATTTTGTTATTGAGTGTTAGAACTTATTTGTGAACCGTATTAGGATAATTCTCAGAACTGTCAAAGATGTGACATGGAGACTTATCTGAATTAGTGGGTGGCCTTCAGAGGCTCGCTGGCTTTTCTGCTCTCTATCTCACAGCCTGCAAATAGGCTTCATTCTCTTCCCCGTTGACCATAGAGGGCATCCTTACACTGGCTTCTTCTAATAGGCTAGAGATTTAATTTCTAAGAGATATGGACTCAATGCCCTGCTGCATACCTAAACAGAGTACACATGCCAAATGGTTCTCTTTGTTCTAGGCAATTCATTCACCCATTTTTGACCATTTTCTTTGTGTATGTGGCTGCTGAGTGTAAGTGGGGCTCTGAGGATGGAGGAGGAGGATGACAATTTCCTTTGTGTGTGTGTGTGTGTGTGTGTGTGTGTGTGTGTGTGTGTTTGTGTATTTGTGGGCATGTATATATGAAGCATGTGAAGGTCAGAGGACACCTTTCAGGAAGGTTCCAGTAGTATAACTCAGGTCATCAGGGTTAGTAGCAAATAACTTTATCTACTGAGCTATCTTACTGGCCCCAGCAAGATAATTTAAAAAGAGCTCATTTTCATTAGAATAAAATAAAAACAGTACTTCTCTACCCATTCTTTTCCTGGTCAGATGGGGATAAACTGACTTGGGATAGTCATTGCTAAAACTCTAGACTCTGGAGTTCACAGAAAATGGAAAAAAAGGAAAAAATGATGACTAAGGAAAAACAGATTGAACAGCTGGAAAATGTGAAGTAGTTGAAGATTGTGTATTTATACTAGGCAGAAATATAATATGTTGGGTTGATAGTGGTATAACCATATAGATATGCCTGGTAGCTAACAGCATGTCTAGAAGCATATTCTGTGCATCTTAGCTCTAATGGCCATGGTGGTGAGACTAATTTCTGCACAACAAAGACAGTAAAAAAAAGAAAAACCACATAGGACACATAGGACAAAATTCATTCAATATAAACAAGACCTTACTATATATAACTGCTGGTCTTGAATTTGTAGCCTCCTGCTTCAATCTATCATATGTTAGAATTACAGTTGTGTGTCATCAGACACAGCTAGTTCACCATCTTAAAATTATTATTAAGGTTTTTTATTAGATTATTTATACAATATATTTTGATTGCATTATTTCCAATGTCCCAACTCCCCCAATTCATTCCCACATCACTACCCATCCAATTTTATTTTTTTTCAGAAAAATAGACAAAATCCCAAAAGTACAAAGAATACCAAATGAAACAAAAACAATGCATATACAAAATACCATGTAGTCAATTTGTGTGGACCAACTACTCCCGAGCATGGTGTTTGCCTTGGAATGTGGTTGATATGCTGCTCAGACATGATAGTTCAGATATCTCTTTCTCTCCCAGCAGATATCAACTTGCAAATGGCTTCTTAGTTAGGTGCAGGGCTTTATGCCAACTAACTCTTCCCTGGACTGGGATTTTGTCTAGTTTGAATTTTTTCATATGTATGTATCTCTTTGTATTGATATGTGCATCAGCCCTCTTTTTGAAGATGCTGTTTCCCTGGAGTCATACACCACCTCTGGTTCTTTTAATCTTTCCATTTTCTCATCTGCATACCTTCTTGTGATATTTTGGTGATAGTCTATGGGGCTTCTTTGGCCAATGACTCAATAAAATGAATCTATTCTTATTGTAGGTTTTAATCGGTAGTTCTGTTTAAATAAATGAAATACAAATCAGTGAGAATAAGCACACTCTTTTGAGTTTTCTAAATATGGGACTCAGCCTCTGCTGCTTGAATTGGGCAGAGACCCAAAGGCACATATTGGGTATGAACAGTTTTCTGGAGACATAATGGGAAGGCTCAAGCTCTGGTGAAGGGGATTAAACAGGTATGGAACATACCCCATTAATTGTTTATAAAGAGCATATCTGATTGTCTCTGTTGGTTTCTGAGTTGGAATTGGGGAGAGTGTCAGGTGAGAAGGTGACAGTCATTGTCACAGTTATGCCTGTTCTGAGCTGATTAATGAAGTTTATGGGTTTTTTTTTTGTTTTTTTTTTTTGCAGATTGATGAATATAGGGCTTCCAGACAGTTCTATTTTTATGCATGCTCTACATATGCATATGCATGCTCTTTTACTGTTCATAAAACTTCACCCATATGACAGAAAACTGAGACCTGAAGAAGTTAACCACTTTTTTCTCAAAAATTTGTCGATAAAAACCTAATTCACATAATTTAAGTAATTAATGTTAATTAAGTGTTTATGTTATACTGGGCATTGATTAGTCTATATATGTTATTTAATTTTATTATATTTACATTGTGTGTGTGTGTGTGTGTGTGTGTGTGTGTGTGTGTGTGTGTGTGTGGGCCTATATGCCATGATGTACCTATGGAGGACAGAAGAAAATTTGAAGCACTTTGTTCTCTCATTCTACCATGTTCATCCCTGGGATGAAAATAAAGTCATCCGGGTTGGCAACAAGTATCTTTTTCCACTGAGCCATCTTGCCAACCCTGTGTGTGCTATTTCAATCCTTGTAGCAGGATTACAAAGAATTATCACTTCATCATTTTCAATTTCAAGAGGAAAAGACCAGCACTTGAAATACTTTAGCTATCTTCTCGAAGGTCTAATTGCTAGTGATGGACCCAGTCAGGAATTTAATCCCATATGTAACAGATTTACAAGCTACAATTTTTGATATGTCATTAAACTGCCTAATCCTCTATTTTCCTCACAGTATTAGCCTGTTTTATACTGTCTACCAGCACTTATATTTTTCTCTCTTCTCTGGATACTCAAAAGACTATTTGAGTAAATATAGGTAACTAAAATACCTTTCCACATAAACTGAAGAGATCCAGGCTTCTTTCATAGGCTTCAAAACTGTTGAATTTTCCTCTTTAAATGATAGATTTATATAACTACAAACAAGGAGTATGGATGAGAGGTCTGGCTACTAAATTATTAAAATTTAGGAATTAGAAAGTAATCATGTACAGGTGACAAATGGATGGAGAAAGGTAAGGATACAGCCCAAAGACTGTGGAGTAAATGGAGCTCTGCTATCAGAACACCATACAGGTGGTTAGTGAGATGATTCTTAGACAACACACACACAAGTGTTTTTTGTCCTTTGTGCCAAATAAAACTTTAGTGATCGTCTCTTGAAAAAAAAAATATGTCCTTTAATCTGATTGTTGTGCTTCTATTTATGCTTGTGACAAATTCTTTAAGAGATGGAAAGAGCTGAGCCTCTTTGCCATGTAGGTACTTCAGTCAACCTTAACTGTATATGAATCATTTTCTTAAGTGTGTTTCAGTTTATACCAGCAGAAAATCTTCCAGATACTAGAAACAGCAGAAGAAATATTCGTGTGTGCGCTGGCACACAAAAAAGGTCTTAAGATATGACAGAAACCAATTCTCTTTGTTCCTGTAGTTCTGAAAAACCCAGATGCTCATGGTCTGTGCCTGTCTTTAAATACCACTGTGGAATGCTGGAAGCACTGGTATAGTAGGAATCTCTAACATCTCTTTGTGGAGCTGTCATGATAGCTGAATCTTCATAGATACATACTCCACTTCAGCATTCAGCAACCTTTATTTTAATATATCTCCTACACAGACTCCACTGAAAAGAGAAAAATTGTAAACCAATTTATGACTAACTGGTATTGATGACTCGTAGACCCTTCTCTAAAACAGCACGGGGCTACATGATTATAAACACTTCTTCTCTTCAACTGATAATTTCCATGGGTTTGGCCACAGGCCAGTAGCTCTGCAGTCAGTCTGAGTCAGCTAAAATGAATCCATTCTGTGCAAAGTGTATAGTCACAGCAGTTTTTAAACTAAATATCCAAGTCTTTCCACATTAGATCCAGTAGATGCACAAGAATCCTCTCTTGTATTCACTTCTTATTGTTGTTGTCTTTCCCTTTCCATCTCACATCTCCTTAAATTCTGGAAAGCATGCCCTATGGTTACTATCTGTCCTATCCATTAAGCTATGAACTTCTTGCTACCTGTAGTATATATATATATATTGGATAAGGACATATTTTGGATAAATGCTTTCTATGATCTATCTCCAGATAAAATGAACACCACATATATGCTTAGTCTTTATTTTATGTCAACTTTTGGGAGCTCTTCATGCTTTTGGCTACTCCAAATTCAATTCTGTTGTTTCCTCAGACCCAATTTGTTTGTTTTCCTTATAATTTCTCTTAGTCACTGTCAGAGCTAAGTTTCTTGGTGTTCATTTTCAAAACTCCTTGTTTGTTTTCATTCAACTAGGAAAACTATAATTTCTAACTCTGTTTCCACTTTACAAGTTTCATATAAAGGCTGGAAGTCTGTACCTCATCATCCTTAGTAGATATTCAAGTATTAATTACCAGATGTCATCTCTTCTCTACATGCCAGTTTCCCCTCACATAGACCCGGCTAAGGATCTGGCCAATGTCATCTCTTCTCTCTGCCTTTTTAGAAGCATCAGTCACTCTACAACCCCTCCCACTGCTACCTAACACACCCAGTTTCCTTCCACAGTTTGCTGTCTTTCCAACATCTTCTGCTTCCTAAAGTTATGCCTACCTTGCTTACTTCAGAAACATTCTCCATCACATAATAAACATTCTATGGTATGGTACTGGCCATTGGGCCTGTGTCATAAGTATCTTCTCATTAAATATTTTTTCCAGTAAGAGACTGGTTACATAGAGATTTTATGTATATTTATATTTGACATGTTGATCATACATACAGTGACACATATTTTTGAACATAAGTTTGTAAAATAGACATAGCAATATGATGCTTGAATCTTCTAGATGAATATTATCAAATGATTTATTGAAGATACAGCTGCATGAGGTAGATAAGGTAATTGCAGATTACATTTAAAGTTTGATATGCCCAGAGGCTATGATATTGCTTAATATGGATTTTAAAAATAGCCTCCTAAGTGAGTATTTTAAAATTTAATTAGCTATTGTATAGAATAAAATGTACTCAATAAATGAAAAACTATAGCAAAAAAACTCTTTGATCATCACCACTTCAACCTGAAACTTTAGAGATATTATCTCACAAAGCTCAATGATGCTTTCTGAGAAATGTTTCTAAGCATTTCACATTTGTCCAGTACTATAAGAATTCAAAGAGGAATGCGAGGTATAATTTTTACATTTCAAGATGCAGCAGAAAATGCCAATTATTTGGAAATTTGCCTTTGGAATTTTCAAATGTAGGTGGACACTTTGAAAAGGTCCAAGAGGTGGTAATAAAACATTTGAAATGATTTCTTCTTAATCTTTCTTCTGCTTTGTCTAGACTCTCACATAACAAGCAGGAGTGGAGCTGTCACAAGGCATATGGTGATGGGAAATTTTGCTGCTCCTGTTAATGATTCTCCCAGGTATGGTGATGACAAAAGTTCACTGGACTCCTTGACCTACGCCGATTTCATTATCTTGTTCTATCTTCTGTTTTGTTTGTATCTGCTTGATACAAAGAAATCTGCTTGATACAAAGAAATCTGCTTTCAGATTCATTAATTTCTTTTAAATCTTATAATACAATGCCATTCATGAACCAATATCTTCCCCTTCTGGGCCTAGATAATTCTGCAAAATCATATAATTCATTGTTACTGGCTCCTGGTAGCTTGGCAGCAAACTGTATCAGCATGACAACATTTATAGCTAAAACAAGTTAAATTAGTTGCAGATATTATGCCATAAGATGTTGTATAAAATTATATCAGTGGCATCCAAATATGTAATGTACAATTTATTTCTTTACCTACTAATTTGTACATTTTGCAGAAAATGACTCTAAGATGCTTTTGGCATAATGTCTTTGTAACAAATTCCCAATGTTTCTTATTACTTTTGATTTTCTTATTCTCCAGATGGCAAACTTACACATTATTTGTCTGCTGTTTTACTAAGCATAGATTCCTTACTTGGTGCTATTATTTATATCATTGTATTGTTTTATAGAAAATGACAACAGTTTCTCCTAACTTACAATGTAAGAAATTAGAAAATTAGTAAGAAATTTATTTTCCCAGTAATATATATTGTTTCTCCATAACTATAGTATTGGGTGGAATCTCTCTCTCTCTCTCCTTCTCTCTCTATTGTGGTTTAATAAGGGTCAGGATAAACAAATAGGCCGAATAGATGTTTATTAAGGGAGAAACAACTCACAACACAGACAGATGAACACAGAAGTTGGAACTGGATGATGTCCTGCCAGAAAGAGAGAGTTCCTGGCCTCCTTTGGAGCCCTAGTACCACAGGTCACTTCCACCCCTGGCTCCACCCCTCAATGGGTGTGGTCAGTGCCACAGAAGCAGACACAGTGAATATCCCACTACATCTCTCTTTTTTCTCTCTCTCTCCCTCTCTCCCTCCCTCCCTCTCTCTCCCTCTCTCACTCCCTCCCTCCTTCTCTATCTCTCCCTCCCTCCCTCCCTCCTCTCTCTCTCTCTCTCTCTCTCTCTCTCTCTCTCTCTCTCTCTCTCTGTCTCTGTCTCTCTCTCTCTCTCTCTCTCTCTCTCTGTATGTGTGTGTTTGGGTAAGGGTGTATGTGTGTAGTCTGTAGTGTTATTGTATATGTAGATGCTACTATGTGCGTGGTGTATGCTATCATGTGATGGGATACATGTAGAAACATAGTCATTCTCCAACTTAAGTTTTTGAGACAGACCTGAAAATATTTGATTACCACTGAAAATCCTAGCTGTCCAGCTGTCCAGTTACTTTTCCACTTTTAGTTTTTTTCCTTTTTATTTCTTAAAAAAATATTAGATTAGAAACAAGCTTGTTTTACATGTCATTTCCAGTTCCCTCTCCATCCCCTCCTCCCTTGCTTCCACCAACCACCACCCCATCTCCCTTCTGCTTCCCATGGAGAGTGAGGCCTTCCATGAGGGAAGGAACTTCAAAGTCTGTCACATCATTTGGGGCAGGGGCTAGGCCCTCCCCTCTGTGTTTAGACTGAGAGAGTATCCCTCTATGTGGAATGGGCTCCAAAAGTCCATTCGTATACTAGGGATAAATACTGATCCACTACCAGAAGCCCCATAGACTGCCCAGACCTCCTAATTGACACCCAGGTTCAGGGGTTTGGAGCGGTCCTGTGCTGGTTCCCTAGCTATCTGTCTGAGGTTCATGAGCTCCCCCTTGTTCAGGTCAGCAGTTTCTGTGGTTTCTCTGGCCTGGTCTTGACCCCTTTGCTCATCCCCCTTCTCTGCAACTGGATTCCAGAAGTTTGGCTCAGTGTTTAGCTGTGGTATCTGCTTCTGCTGAATGAAGTCTCTAGAATGGCATATAAGGTAGTCATCAGTCTCATTATTGGTGAAGGACATTTAAGGTAGCCTCTACCTTAATTGTTTAGAATCTATTGCTTAGATTCTTAGTTGGGGTCATCCTTGTAGATCTCTGGACATTTCCCTCCTGCCAGATTTCTCTTTACACTTATAATGGCTCCTCTATTATGTTATCTCTTTTGAGACAAAGTCTTTCAGTGAACATTCAGCTCACTCAGGCTAGGCTGGTTGGGTGCTGAACTTCAGAGGCCTGCTAGTATGTTAACCCGCAAATCTGGGTTTACCCATCCTTTATTTCTGTTCCTAGGACCTGAATGTAGAGCCTTGTGCAGGCTCAGCCCTGTGGACTCAGCTTCCCTCTCTCCAGGGTCTTTCACTGACACTGGAGTCTGTGGATGATGAGGAACCTAAGGAGACTTTGTTTATTTAACAAAGCAATATTGTAGCTAGACATTTCTTTCCCATCTGCCAGTTCCTTGGAGCTTTACAATTAATTATAAATGGTTTATTAGCTCAGGCCAATTATTAACTGTTTTTTACATTTAAATCAACCCATTTCTATTAGTGTATATTTACCATAAAGCTAGTGGCTTTTTACCTCACATCTTGTACTTATGGTGGCTGCTAGAGTTTTCTCAGACTCCACTTACTTTTGTTCTGTGTCTCTACTCGGATTTCCCACCTTTTGTTATTCTGTCTGGCTATTGGCTAAATCAGCTTCTTTATTAACCAATGGTAATAAAATATGTTCACAGCAAACAGACAGGCATCCCACATCATCTCCCCTTTTCTAATTAAAAAGGGAGATTTTAATTTTAGAGGCACACTTAACAAAACAGTTATCAAGCACAGATTACAATTACAATATTTAGTCTATGTGTATTTAGCTAAATTAAAGAAAGTATTTCCATCATCAATCTTATTTTGGTGATTTTAAAGTTCCATATCTAATTTATCTTCTATTATAATTAAGGAAAACTATAATTATAACTAGTCTTCAACTCCATCAAAGACCCCAGAAGATATAATATTACCTAAGTAAACAACATGATAGCTCTTGAATTCTGGGTTAGTTAGGGTGTGGGAAGATGTTGAGATGCCCCACTGTTGAGAATTACGCCGGTAAGAGGAAACCTCAGCTTTTATTAAACTTTCTCAACTACCAGCTTGTAGCTGCAGTTAAGAGGAAATAAGTCTTTAGAGTCCGAATTCACCCTATTCCTTGTTTCCCATGAGGTTCAGTCTCACATTTTCTTTCCCTGCACCCTGCAGATCATGCAGTGGGTGCTGGCAAAGACCAGAGGATGGAAATGAGTGGTGGGTGGGAGGGGACTGAGCATGGAGTGCTACCTGTTTCTAATTTAGCTCTCAGGCTCTGCAGCCAGGAAGGACCCTGTGACCTTCTGCTGAGGGCATATTTAGGGGGAGTTACTCTTTCCACATTTATTAGATTTTAATTTGGGAACTCATATGAGATAGAATTCACTCTTATTTAGAACATGTGTTTTGTATTAATTCAGTAGTCTACATTTTGAAGAAGATAATTTAGGGAATCTTGATCCATAAAAACCTGATATACCCTAGAGATGCTTCACCAATGGTTAGGTATCTTTTTGCAAAACTAAGAAAATCAGCCCTAGGTAACAATTCTCAGTAGAATAACAGAAGTCGAGTTGGTAGGAATACAGGGGATTACTAGGGGCTTATCCAGTCTTTAAATCCTGCAAGACTTATAAAAGTGAAATAAGAAACCCCCATAGAACAGATAGATTCAGATTTCCAAATTGATCTTAAACACTGACTTGCGATTGTTGCTGTTGTTTAACTATAACCTCAGAATAGTTACATCAGGCTTTGTTATAAAGACTCTTATTAATCTTCTGTTTCCTCAATAGCACATTAATCACTGAGGAATTGTCAATATTTGCTTCTTTAAAATATACAGAAATTAAAGATGGAGAAATCAGGGCATGTTCATGTGGGGATTTTTATGGAAAGTAACAAAGAGAAGGGGAGGGAGGGAAGTGGGATAGGAGGAAAGGGAATGAGAATGAGAGAGGAAGGGGTGGAAAACAGGGAGAGGAGGGGAGGGAAAGAGAGTTTGAAAATTAAATATTAAAACATAGGTGGAAAAGTATGTTACTACCATCCTCACATGACTTTAACAATTTCTGTGGAAAAATTCTGATAAAAGAAGTAGCAATATGAGTTTACCGTGTAGAAGGCCCGGACCTTAGTCTAAAATCTGACTATCCCGCAGAGAATGTCCTGCCCTCTAAGTCACTTAAGCTCACATTCGGGAGTTTAGCCACTTCTACTTTCTTCATACACAATTAATCCAAGCTCTGTTAAACTTCTGGGACTTTTTCTTTGGGGTGTGGCCCTTGGGTCCACATATCATCCTCCTGCCATATGCCAACTCTCCAACTTGGCACCAACAGTGGTGCCCTGGATTTCTTAGGAGCCTTCTGGCTTGAGACTCCGAGGTGTGGGTATAGCTGAACTGTCCTCAATGATGCATAATAATCCCATGGATCAATCCCTGAGCTCTGTGCACTTTCTCGGTTGCTGCTGCATCCTTCACAGGCTCACCCACATGTTTTTCCCCAGATGTTGCAAGCAACTTGACCTGTTGTAGCTAGAATATGAAAGGTCATTTGTTGGCATCTATGTTTGAACACTTACTCCCTATCTGGGAAGGATGTAAGAAGCTCATTGGGAGTGGGCCTCAATGTTTTATAGCCTGGCCTACTCTATGCCTGCTGTCTACTTCCGGACCTCAGACACAAACAGACCAGTCACCTCATGTTCTTACAGCCATGATTTCCCCACCATCATGTTATTTTCCTTCTTAAGGTGTGAGATAAACTAAGCCGTCCCCCTTTAAGGATTTTGGTCTGCTTTTCGGTTGGGTTGGATTTGCTTTTGACGAGTGCTTAGTCACAGAGACAAGAAGAGTAACTGACATATGCTAAGTAATCTTTCATTACTTACTTAACTCTTCAGGACACTCTGGATTAGAGACCAAAATGGATTTCAGACTATTACTGCTTGTTTTTCCAACCCAATCCCTGAGATGAACAACCACAGTCTTTTCCTGGAGAGGAGATGCAAGCTGCCATTTCCACATACTCTTGTGATGGACTGTTTTTAGAAGTATGCATTCACAAGAGTGAAAGAGAAGCCTGATGACCCAGGAATTTAATCACACCTCCTGATAAGACTAGTTCTTAACTGGGGTGTTGATATCACTGACTGAGGCACCAGTAACATGAAGAGTTTGAGGTTTTATGTCAAGGATTACACCATAATGGCTATGAATTTGCTTTAGTGCCTGGTAGGAAATACATTATGAGATGCTAATTTGTGTATGTTGGTTCAACAAGTGCTACTGGTGGGCTCTGAACACAGAAGTAGTGACCTAAGCTGCAAACCAATGACCAGAAGGGAAGCAAGGAGAAATGGCTTCATTTTGATCACAGATCCTAATCTTGAATTTAAAAGCAAGGATAACCGTTAGGTTCATAACTGAGACGATGCAAACTTCAAATGCTCCAAGAAATGTGTAAAAATTATATAGGATATTCCCTTAGCTCATGTGTTTGTTTGTTTTTATTTTTTGAGACAGGGTTTCTCTTTGTAGCTTTGGAGCCTGTCCTGGAACTAGCTATTGTAGAGTAGGCTGGCCTCGAACTCTCAGAGTTCTGCCTGCCTCTGCCTCCTGAGTGCAGGGATTAAAGGCTTGCACCAAAACAGCCCAGCTATTTTCTTAAATTTTAACAAAGATAATTTCCCCAAAAGCAGTTCCCCTATGCTCTACCTCATGTTAAAAAATGTAATCACTTGTATTTCAGTTAGATGTGGCCCATTCTTTTAGTTCTGAGGACAGTGGTAAACAACCAGTGGTATTTCTGGTATTAGTATCGCAGCTCATTGTTAGGTAACAATGTTTGTAAGTTGCCTAATGAGTACATTTGGTCAGTTCTTTAACTCACCAATGCAAATATTATAAAAATCAATGTCTATGTGGTTTAGCAGAAAAAGGGCTACTTTTTGATGACGTCACACAACTGAGCACATGACTTGCCTGGTTGCTATGGGAAGGGGAAGGCTGGAAGAGCAACTGAGTGTCCTGGTCTAACCTACACTTCATTTCAATAGCCAGAAGGCCAGGTTTACCGTCTTCCTGGCACTGTTCTCAAAAAGAGTTCAAAAATCTAGTTTTCTTGTGAACTCAGAAAGAGGAATTTACATAATGGTGCTATCTCTATCTCCCCCATTACAACCCATAATAATTGGAGAATATTTAATTAAAATTTCTTTATTATATTCTTCATATTGTACTTGCTGACAATTAGTTATATGTTGATGAATGTGAATTCCAGGAATAGACTGAATCCAAAATAAGTTAATTATGTCCAAGTTTAGAAACTAATTAAATGTTTATTTTCAAGGACAATTTGGATTTTTTTCTCTTTCTGTAAAATATTTCATCTTTCTTAGAAGATAATCCTATGACGATACACAAATAACTGAAGAGATTAAAATAAATTCAAGTTATAAGTCATGCCATCTCTTATGGTCACTGAACTATGTCATGTGTCATAGTTACCTGAATCTATAGTAAGCTTGTATAGATCACATAGAGTTTATGTAAGGGAAAAATAATTTTGCAAAGATAAAGAATTTATCTTTACATGAAGACAGCTGAATAATGACACATTATGTATCAGCTATCCACAATGGAAATGCAATCTCTAGTTTGGGCTTATGTATAAAAACCAATGGCTTCTGTGCTTGGTTTCCTGGGTGAAAAGTAGTGTATACTCTCTTGTTTGAATAGCTAGATAAAGATTCTTGATTTCCTGAATGCTTCTGTAGCCCAGCTAGAAGGCATCTATGGATGGACCTGATCTTTCTTGACATTTACTTCTTCATCATTGATAGTACCCTGTATTAAAAAGGTCATTTAAAGGGATTTCATGGATTTCTTAAAGAAGAATGTATAGCATTAGTATTACAAATTATTTTCTCTCTTTGAAAACAATTCAGATGTCTGCCCATAGCATTAAAATGTGGCTACAATGCTCTGACCCTGTCCTTTCCTAATCTCTAATATATTTTGGTACCTACTGACTTAACTTTTAAAATTTTATTTTAAATTCTGTAAGAAAAGATATTTTATGTTATTCATTTAGTGGATACAAATTTGTGACTGTATTACTCTCCCCACACACATTCTCTGTGAGTGTATGTTTTATGGTGTGCTGCTAGCTCTTAAGATATTTATTCATTTTTTTCTTGAGTTTTTCAGCCTTTTTCTAATCCTTCTATCCCTAATACCAAACTTTCTTTGTTATTAGCATTTCATCGAGTGTTCCTTCCTGGTTTGTAAGACTACTTTGGTAAAAGAGCTAAATCACATTATAGTTTATGAAATCACAGCATGTGTAGATATATGTTTAGTGGCATGCTCAAAGAGGCCTTTCTCATTTTATTTTTCAATAGTTTCAACTATGAGTGTTTTATTCTTTTTAATTTGGGCTCTTTAACCTGTCTGGGTTTTGAGATAATGTAGTTCTGTAATCATAAGCAAGAATTGTAAACACTCTTCATGATTCCATTTGACCAGGCTTATACATAAAAACTGATTGGGAAATACACTGCATGCTATCATCATTTTATTATACACAACAGTATATTAAGGAGTTCTGAGAATTGCATTCATTTTATTTCTTCTCAGGAATGCTAACTATACCCTTCTCTGGGACCTGGCATGTGTATCAGGAGTCAGATTTCTGGTGAAAGAAGCTCTGAGCTGCCCGTATAAATAGTCTTCCTAAGTGGTTTTACTTCTTGGAGATTTGGGAATATATTTGTAATATGGGCCAGCAGACTGTTGTGAGAAATAGATGCATATATAATATGTTTTAAGTGTAAGTTTTTGTTTTTTCTTTCTTGGCCAAGACTCCTGTAGCTATTTCCAGGTTTGTAATATTTCCAATTTTCTAGGGAAAGAATTGGTGTACAACATCTGTCAAAAATATGCAGACCAAGTAAATAAATAATTATTGACATTCTGAAGGAATAGAATCAGAAGGCACATTTTAGGGGAACAAACATGGTATCTGTAAACAGAACATATTTTCTAGCTTAGAAAATTATTAATCCTATTTAATTTTTAAACTTCAGTTTTTCCATAGTTGTGATTATATATTTTAGGCAAAATTCAAAATTTTGTGAATAAAACAAAATTTTATTGTGAACAAGTTAAGTATTTTATATTTTGTCAGATGCTATGTTCCTCAGCATGCCCACTCTAAAACTGTGTCATGTCTGAGGTGAATTATGGTTTAATATGTGATTGTGACCTGTGAAACAATTTAACATCATGAAGAATTATTTGAAATTTTTGCTGTTCACTTTGTCTCAGGTCATTACCAGAAGGGGAAGGACTAATCTCTCCACTTACACAATTTCTGAATAGAGTCTGAGATGTTTTTGAAAGCATATATGTAGAAACTGCCTGAATTCTAATTTGATTTGTATGAGAAAGATGGCATGGAATCTTTCTGAAGATGTGGGTGGCTTTATCAAAACCATGAGTGGTATTATTAAACAAGTCTTAATGCAATTGGCTGTAATGCAGATGTAATATAAAATCAATGCATCTTTATGAAAGAAATAGTTTAGGAATGAGCATCAGAGCTGAATAATTTATGAAAGATATTATTATAGACGTGAGCAGGAAAGCTGTTGAACAATCTTCTTTTTATGCTTTTATGTATTATTTTCCAATAATTTCAACATTGTCATGAAACAGCTCATCAGTATGTAATATAAACAAAAAACACCAGAAGATATTCCTTATAAAATTGATTCTGAGTAATGGATTATTCTTTGTTTCCATTGTGTTGTGGATTTTGTAGGGTATGATTCTGAAGCATGTAGAATGTATGTGAGAAATTTAAGTCAGTATTTGATGGATGCATGTTCAGTATTGCTTTCATAGTCTTTGCTGTATTTGACAAACATTTTTCTTCATTATTTTCTGAAATATCAGTGGAAATAGTCATCAGGAATGGATCATGATGGATCATCTGGAATATAGAATAAGAAAGTCTTGTCTTTAAGCTTAATAGAAAATACATATGTTACAATATTTCTTTTTTTGTTACTAACTCAAATTTGACATATAAAATTGAGTTTTCAGAAAAATTTCTATTTTTCACAATTATTACCATGATTTATTCATTCTTAGAGCTTTATTCTATTTATTCTGCTAAACTTTAATGACAAAAAATAATCATGAATGAGAAACAGGGAGGAAGACAAAAGAGAAATAGAAAATGTATTAGCCCTCTCATACCTTCATATCAGTGGGAATGATACACAAATGACATATTTATTCAAAAGACTACATATTAAATGAGTATAAAGCTGAGTTACTGAGTTCTTCAAGTCCATGTAGAAGAAGGTAGATGTCTTACTGTGAGAGGGAATCTGACAGAGACCTCAATAGAACTAAAATGACTACACAGCAGTGGTGGACTTGGCATGGGTGGCATGGGTATGGTGTAAAAAAGCACAGAGTGACAACTATATAACCAAGGATATTCCTATTGCCTCCTAAATCTGAAACTTCTAGGCTCAATGTGAAATTTTCTCACTATCAGCAAATGTGTTCTAAAATCTAGTCAAAATGGAAAATAATATTTCCTGTCATAGTTTGTATAATAATCCTTATTCCATTAAAATATAAAACAATGTTATAAATAAGATGCATATTAAAACTCAGTAAGTTCATCAATGACAGGATACAAGAGAATTAGCAACAACTGTCAAGAATACTAAGTACATGTGGGTAAGACGATGCAGTCAAATGGCTCAGGTCCTTCAAGAGCCCTTTCTATTTCATCCCTTTTGTGGTCTCATTATTGTTTTTAGTTATCTAATGTTCCCATCTTACCATTTACTTTGTTCATTGCTAAAAAAAAATTAAAAAAAAACTCAAATTATCAAAATCATCTCTTCCTGGCTATCAAAATGTGCCTCCTTATGGCGTCCTTATCCAGACTGCCATATTTGGAACACAGACTACAGATATGGCAGCTCAAACTTCCTTCCCCCTCTGCTCACCAACCCTACTGTCTGCACTTGTTGGTAGACAGCAACCTCATTGTAGCCAGAACTGTGGTCAGAGATTGAGAATATACTCAGATTTCAGCTAGCATCATAGTTTTCTGGCAACAGAAATCTGGTATCAGATTTTAGATACCTGTCCCAAATAAGATTAATTATAATCCTCCAAGTGCAACAGGAATCACACCAGAGAAAGTTAGCTACTTTTGAAGACCAAAGCCCTCCAACACAAAACTCAAAATGTCAGCAGTCTAACTTTCTAACACATGCAAAGCTCTAACAAGTACAATGTAAATGAAAACAGCTGAGATGTGAGGCTGAGGCCTAGGTAATTCTGAGGGCACTAATGTCACCATTTTCCTTATTCATGGACAAGTGCTAGATCTCATTAAGTTTTCTTTTGTGTGTGTGTGTGTGTGTGTGTGTGTGTGTGTGTGTGTAAATAATTATGAGTTTTTGCTGAATGCAGTATCCTTGGAGGCCAGAATGGTACATTAGATCCACTAGAGATAGAATTCCAAGTTGGTATTAGGGACCTGATATGCATACTGGAAAGTGAGCTCTAGTCCTATGGAAGAGCAAGAAAGCACATCTCCATTTAATCTCTACTGAGAACCTGAACTCAGTTTCTTATGCTTTCTCAGCAAGCACTCTAACCAACTAAGTGTCCCCCCCCAGCTCCCATTTTCTCTGCTGTAAATTCTGCCTTGTATGCGTCTTGCTTTGCCTTTAGTTTGTTTTGATTTCATTACACTGGGTTCCTCTCCTCCACAACTGGAGAAGAAACCCTTGGTATTAGTGGAATCATGATTATGGTCTGTTGTTATACTTCCATGAAGACACAAATCTGTGGCCAGTGTTAGGACTTCATTTTGTGCCTTGTCATGACTGACCATCTGAACTTGCTATTATTCTCTGTACTCAACATGCTAGAGGGAGTTATATAACTTCAGAATATCTTACATATTTTTGTTTGAATGATGAGCTTCAGTATGGTTTCAATCTTAGCTGTATTATGGAGTGAAAAGACAGACACAAGAGACTTTTTTTTTATCAAGTATTGTGAAGGATATAAGATTTTCAGCTTCCTGGCAAGACATCAAGCTGTCTTGACAGGAAACTTTTTGTAAAATTTTAGGTACAATGTAATAGATCCTTTTGTTGCTTTTAATCTATACATTTGCATTAGCACTGGTTCTAGAATTAATAATTACTCGGCATTTCAATTTTTGGGACATTTTGAACATATTCTTAATTTATGGACTGTGCATTTTCATTAATTGTGCAGGGGATTTCTTCCCTGCAACGAGCACATTCCAGATCTCAGTTTATTATGGTTAGATGACACTTTCTCTAGGAGGACTTCTGAGAGCATCTTGATGTATACACACACACCCACACCCACCCACCCACACACCCACTCACACACCCACACCACACACACACACACACACACACACACAATCATTGAACACAATGTTTTCTAAATTTTGTTGTTATGTATAACCTTTATTTTTCTTTTTTGAGATAGTCATGTATCCCAGGCTAGTCTTAAACTCGCTATGTACATGAGGGTGACCTTAACATCCTGCTCAGCTGCATTTGTCATCTAAGTGTTAGAACTATGAGTGTGTTCCATTTTACCTGTTATTCCTCATTAGGGTTGGAACCTAAACTCTGTGTATACTAGGCCACCCTGCTACCATTTGGGCTACATCCTCAGCTCCAATGGGATGCATCCTTTTACATGGGTCATGTAGTGTATGTATTTCTTCATTTCTGCAAACAGCAACTTTTGAGTTATCAAAAATTTTGTCTTTTATTTTATGACTTCATAATAATTACTTCACTTTGAAATAAAATGTTCACACAAGATTGCAAAGAAGTGTCAAACAGGATGTGTTCTCTTACACATCACCACATCAATATCTTGTTCTATGTGGAGCTCTGCGTAACCATGACCACAGTCAACAGCCTTAATTGTACCATCTCATCCCTTCATATAAGCTGTTACTGATCTCTAGCCTTGAACAATCACTAATTTGTTCTTTGTGACTAATTTTGTTATTTCGTGTGTGTAAGTGTATAAATGAAAGCACACGGTTTGTTTCCTTTAGAACTGTATTTTTTTTTTTTTTTTTTGCTCAGCATTTTAGTTTTCAGTTCATCCAAATGTTTGCCTACAATGATAGTGTAAATAGTCTGTCTTGCCACTTCCTTTCTTTTGGATTGTATCCCGATGGCAGTTTAGGCACTGAGGAATATTTCAATTAGTAATCAAGTTTTGATTGTTAGAGATAAATCTACAAAGAATATTCTAGTACATGTGTGAGCAAAAACATGGTCTTTCTTGGATAAATGTTCAAGAGTTGTTGATTCCATTTGGTAAGTTCTTTGCTGCTACTGTTAAAGGGAACAGAAAACTATTTTCCAGAGTAGCTGTACTGTTTTACAAACTGGCAACAATGACCAGTGACCTAGTTTCTCTACTAAAAGCTAGTGTTTTATTTTAGCGATTCTGATAGTCATTTTTTGTTCTTCCATTAGTGTCAAATGTCAAGCTTCTGCTGATGTCTTCCTGATATTTTATTTATATGCAAAATTCAATGTGCTGGATCCAAATTGTTAACGAATCCAAATTAGTGTTGATTGTATAAATATGTACTTAGGGATAATCATTTAGAACTGGATAACCTGCTTCATAGGTTATCCAATTTTTTATACTTTAGCATAATTTGGCATTGATTTTGTAACTTTGTGTTCTATAGTATTATAATTTTACTCCAGCACTAGCAATGTTTTTGGCCAATGACTAATGGAATATAGACTAATTTTGATTCACAATATTAATATACTTTTCTTTGTAATCAGGTTTGAAAGTACTGCCAAAAAGTCACACCAGAAAATGAGAAACATCTAGCTCATTATAAAAGGAAAATGGACAAGACCAAGACAGGTGATTGCCTCTCAAATGGCTTTTCTTTGCAGATTAGTAAGCAGAACCTGGTGATTCACCAAACACACCAACTTCATAGATAAGTTGCAAGTTTACAAAACAAAAACTTGCAGTAATGAGGGAAGAGGAATAACACAACGGAGCATATTGATTCGGGAAAACTCAAGGCCTCTCTTTTCTCTGAGACATTTACTGTTGAGGGACAAAATGAGATACATAAGCAATGCCATGGTATCCTTGAGTCAGGTCTGGGGTTATACCTGTAGCAGAACATGCTTAGCATGTGAAGTTTGGCCTTGAGTTTGGCCTCCAGCCCTGAAGAAAAAAAATGCAAAGAAAGTGAAAAGAGAAGGAAGGAGAGGGAAGCAGGTGCAATTAGAAAGATTGAGTCAGGGTAGGAATAGAAGACAGAAGAGAGAGAGAGAGAGAGAGAGAGAGAGAGAGAGAGAGAGAGAGAGAGAGAGAGAGAGAGAGAGAACATAAAAGAGGGAGTCATTATTGGTTTGAAAAGAAAACTGAACCTAAAGAAAGGTCTAGAGACCTACAAGACTGACTCCAACTAACAATTCAAGCAACCTCATTTATGGATGAGGGCTGCCATAAATGCCCTTCCTTGATAGTGAGATCAACAACTAACTTATCCACCATCATGGAGCCCTCATCTAGTACTTGTTGGAAACAGAAGCAAACACCCATAACCAAATACTGAGTCAAACTAGAATCCAGATGCAGAGAGATGATGGGAGATGTTATTTCGTAAATATGTTTCTCATACTGGTTAATTAATAAAGCACTGTTGGGCCAATAGGAAACAAGATAGGCAGAGCTAGGAGACTAGGAGGAGGAAAGAGGAAGTAGTAAGGAGGAGTCAGCATGTAGAGCCTAGAGGAAGCAAGATGCTGGCCTCCATGCTTGGGTAAGATGACCACGTGGAAATACTTAGATAAGTAGAAATGGGTTAAACATTAAGACAGAGCTAGACCATAAACAATAATGGTAACTGGCAAACAGGATTGCATCAAATACAGAGTCTCTGAGTCTTATTGGGGCTCACGTGGTGGCTGGACCAGGCGGCCATCAGGGAGGAACAAAGAGTGGGACCCGACCTGCAGTGGGAAAAACCTGCCTCTAACAGAGAGGACAAGACCAGTTTGCAGAAACACACAAAGACAGCTGACCAGAACAAGGGGGAGGTAATGCCCCCACAAACTGATAGCTGGGAATCCAGCATGGGACTGACTCAGACCCCCTGAATATGGGTCTAGCTAGAAGGACTGAGCAGTCTAAGGGACCTCAGACAGTAGAACCAGGATGTATTCCTGGTACACAAAAGGACTTTGCGGACACATCCCCCATGGAGGGATACCCCCTTAACCTAGAGACAGGAGAGAAGTCCTAATTCCTACTTCAAATGACCTGACAGATTTAAATGACCCCACCTCGATAGCATAGCCCTACATGTAGAATGGGGGTGGGGAGATGGGATGGGAGGGTGGTCAGGGTACATGTGAGGGGGAAAGAGGGTAAGAGAGGGGGAGGAAGGGAGGGAGAGGAAACTGGGATCGACATGTAAAGTTTTAAATTATATTAATAAAAAATGTAAATAAAAATTATATTAATCATATTAATAAAATGCAAAAAGAAAGAAAGAAAATTAAAACAATACACTAGATGGGTTCCAGTAGGAAGTTGCCAGTCAATGTCTATTGGCTTTATAGTCAGGATGATGTTTTCCATGAAGACATATCTTGTGAGTACAGAGGTTCCATGATTTTTATGAGTTCCTCAGTTAAGATGCCTCCTGCTGGCAAATACTAGATGATATGTTTTAAAATGTGTGTGAGGTGCATGATTTCAGATTCTCCCTGGTCTCCTGTGCCAGCGCCTCTACCATGGGAGAATATGGATTTAGAGATGCACTAATCTTTTGATGCAATTGGAAGCAGAGTCACTCTTTTTGCTTTGAAATATGTAGTTATTTTTTGTCAGATCTGGGTCATAGATCATGTGACTGAGATACAGTGTGCATCCATAGTGATTCTTGTCCCTAGCATCCTGATAAGATGAAGCATGTTTGTTTGCCTTCTAGTTGGTAGATCCCTTTTTGATAGTTGCCTCTATCTTGTTGGACCACGCTAGTCACACAATCCTTTTATTCTATGTAATAATATAGCAATTTTATCTTATTTATTATTATTTTATATAGTACAATATTATGAAAATTTATCAATTTTATATGGTCAGATATTAAAATCATAATCTACATATTTAATTTGTTGAGTATATATTCTCTTATCAGTCAATTTAATAAACTCACTGAGTCATTTTATATGCTCTATAAAGCCTATGGTTGAATTTCATTTTATTATTTAAGTATAAAATCCACTGCCTGCGATCTGAGCACATTTATAAAGCAGTCTAGTGTGTTATGTTTTCATTATATTTTATATTTAAATACACATAAATATACACGTACATGTGAAGCAGTGATTATTTTCTGTCTGTACTAGTGTTGGGGTGAGCTTGTCACTACATTAATTTCTCTAATAGTAATGAATTTTTCCCTCTAACTTAGCAGTTGTGTGTTTGACCCACATTATAAGTGATACCAAAACTAGCCTGGGAGCCTTTCTCCCCTTTCTGTCAACATCTTTTTAACACCTAACATAGAGAAATTGCCGTTTTGTTTCAAGTCCGACTTAGAGGGTGTACTTATTTAATGTATGCTGTTCACATTTGTGACTAACACCATCCTTTTTACAGTAGTACAGCTGAATGTGCCTGTTAGAACACAAGCACATAAACTTATTCTGTTTAACTTTCACATGATTTACAGGTTGTCCAAACACTAACAGATTTAAAACGTATTTGGCAATGTGTGTGTCGAAATATCCAGTCATTGTCACTGCATAATGACCATATCCTATCTCCTCTAGCAGGGAGGGAGGACAGAAGTGCTTTATCACAGTTCTCAATGGCTCGCAGGATGTTCCTGTTGTGCAGACTTGAAGGCAGTTTTGTTGGATGTATTTATTGGTTCAGAATGATGGTGATTTTTTTTTAATTTTAGTTTTTGAGAACTTCATTCATAAACACTACATGTTGATATGCTCTGAATCTTGGTTCTATATGATGGTGAATGTTAACTATCAGGTTTATTGCCCAAGGAGCACCTGGGAGATGAGTAAACATTCATTTCTGGGTGTGTCTGAAGGCATTTCCAGAGAGAAGCTCTGCAGTCAATATGGGCAGCAGCATCCCCTAAGCTTGAAACTTATGTGGAGTTAAAGGGGAAAAGGAGGAGGGCATTAGGGCAGGCTGAGCCCTCTATGCTTCCTGATCCTTTGTGGGTTCCACTTTGCCCAGTACTCCTCAGGACAGACCATGGTGGTGAATCACATCTCTCTCAAACCTTTAGCCTAGATTGCCTTTTTCTAGTACATTTTTCTCCCCTCTACCCTTACCAATGGTACTCCAGAGTGTGGTAATTGACCCTTAAAACTAATACTTTATTTTGTCTTCCATTTTATAGGTAAAACATGTCTTGAAATAAAGGCTCTCAGAGACAAAGCGAGGGCAATGACAATTGCAGGTATCACAAATTAATAATTCCCATCTCTAATTTTTCTTGTCATTTATTTGTTGTCTTTTAAAAATTGTAAATGTGAAAAATGTTGCAGGTATTTTTATGTTTGTAACCTTTAATAAGTGAGTGTCATTTCTTTTTAAAAGCATCACCATTATTGATAGCATATAAAGTATGTCATTTCTTTTATTTCCTTTGTTATTTTGTATAATGTGTACTTATATGCATTACAAGTAGCTATATCATTAGTAGTGTTCTATATCAATATGAACGTTCTCCAAAAATGACTATGATGAGATATCACATATTTGTTGAGAACTTATACATCTTAGACTTAAAAGCTTTCCTTACATTATTTATATAAATTTCCCATTATAATAAGAAATACATTGGTATTATTAATATGAAGTTTATTTTATTAACTTCATTATTACAAAATTTAATACCTTTAGTGTTACCTGTAACACACACACACACACACACACACACACACACACACAACACACATACACACACACACACATATATATACATATATATATATATATAATTTTACTATACATAATTTTACTATACTTTATTATTATTAAAATACTGTTCCTTAATTATTGACAACATTTAATCATGGGATGACTCAAAATATTTTCGAACTTTTTATAGATTTGTATAGATTTTATTTATTTTTATGTGTGTAGATGTTTATTTGCAAGTGTGTGTATGTACCACATGTGTGCCTTGCCTGTGGAGGCCGAAGTGGGCATTTGATGTCATGGAACTGGAGTTAGAATTGGTCCTTGGTCACCACATGGGTGCTGGAAACCAAACCCTGGTTCTCTGCAAGAGCAGCCAGTGCTCTTAACTGCCCAGCTGTCTCTCCAACCCCAAGCTCACATTAGTTTTTAAATAAATAATTGTTTTCTGAATCATTTCTGTCATTGCTTGATTATTCCTTTGGAATTAATTTAAATCACCTGTGTCAATTATGCTAATTTTTTTTTTGGTTAATGCTGTCACATAATGTTAGGAGGTGTTAAATCATTTTATGTAGATTTGGCATATTTAGTATAAATTTAGCTTCATTACACCTTATTATACATAAGTGAACTTTAGAATATGCATTGCCAGTAAAGATTAATAAAAGAAATATCATAAATTACTGATGCATTATAATGAAATTTCATTTTGTAATCTAAACAGTGAAACAAATCTTATATTTATAATTGAATACACTTTGGTAACCATGTACATGCATGAACCCATTATTCCAGTCCATATAAAAATTATTTCAACCATTATATGAGATTTCTTTCTCCCAATAAGCAGTTTTTATTTTGGTATCTACAGTTATAGTGGAATTTTGTCTTTCTTTGTCTCCATTTTGAATTTTTGAGATCAGGTCCTGTTATGTAGCTGCTGCTGTTTCTCCTTCTTCTCCTTTCTTGTCATATCTAGATGCAAATAAGTAACCCAGGGGCTTGGGCTACACAATGTACAGCAGCCACCACAGTTATCCAAACTCCAGTCATTATTTGTTCTGTCAGCCTCCTGTCTTTCTTCACCTATCTCCTCTTTCCCCTTTCTCGAAGCCATGGACACTGAGGTGAAATGTGAAATAGCTGATGAAGTCCATCTTTTTCTTGAGCTAATGGTTCACTTCCCTCTGGTCTCCAAATGCTGGGATTATCAGAGCTCGCTTAGATATTTTTTCTTCACTTTCCTGTCTATGAAATCATAAAATTACCATAGTGATTTCTATTGTTTCCTTTCTTCAGCGTAGTTTGTAGATTCAATAGTTTTGAGATAAACACACTTGTCCTTTATCAATGCTTAGTACTTAGTAGAAATTTTTCTATTTGTTTTTCTTGTGGTTAGTTCTTTCCCCCCCTTGCTTACATTATGTGACTGAATTGATAATCTAATTGTCATAAATAAAAACTAGATATTGCATTTGCTTATACTGTAGATGTATTTAGTTTTATAATATGCTCTTAAGAGTACATGTTATCCATGAGAAGTTTTAAATATGTCAGAGATTCTAAAGTGACATATAAGGTTTCCCTTCTCTACATTTCCCCATTCCAAAGGTGATTTAACTTAACAGTTTCTTGATGTAGAAATTTCATTCACATCCAAAAATATTTATTTTTTAATAATATAATATTTATATTAAAAAAAATACCCCAAAGTGCACTTGCTGGTTTTGGTGAATAGTATGGATTGAACAAGCATAGTTATTTTCAGGAAAGAAGTTTTGCCATGTAGCTTCTTAATAGTGCATCACTTATTTCAAATATTGTATGAATAACACATCCAAATATTTGTGTTTTTTTTTCTAAAGAAAATGCCAGAATGCAAGGGTTGGCAGAATTTGACTTCTACAAGGAAAATGAACGTCTTTATGAAAGTAAAGCAACAAATACAGAAGGTAAGGGCTGACTATAAATCATTCAGAAAACTGCAAAGTCTAAGTTTGTGTTCACCCAGTCACTAGGGGGTGACACCAATAGTGTGTTTTTACTAAGAAATAAATATGATGTATGCTTATTAATCTAGAATGACAGTTAATAAGAATGCAATATTGTTATACATTTAACTAATTATGAAAGCTAATGACCATCCTAGATTGTGTGATTTCTTATATAATTTCAGAAACGAATGAATGTTTCCTCTTTTGAACAATGCTCATGCCTTGACAGTTAGTTGGCTGGTGAGAGACTTTTGGAAGGAAAATAGGAGACTAACACCTTGAATCTACAAAATCTAGAATTCAAACATTGTATAGTAGTAAGGATCTGTACTTTTTCTCTAAAAGCTTTTTATTAATGTATGTGAAAGACATGAACAAGGTAAAAGGATGACTATATTTCAGCCTTGATATGAGGAAGCTTCTGCACTGGGAAACCACAGTTTAGCACAATAAAATGTGAATATGTTGCCATTGTGGTCTTTTCTTTCTATCCAATGCACATTGTGAATATAATCTTATGATCTTGGTTTAGAGTTTATTGCCTATAATCAGATTTAGACAAAAATTGTTTTTGAATAGATTTCCCAAAAATAAAATGTATGATTTATGAACCAATTAATTCAAGACAACTGGATTACCCATCTTTTATTAGTGTTCAGAGGTATTTAAGAAATGAGCCATTGCAAGAGGTATATAAACTTGTAAGACAAAAACATGTGATTTTACACAAGAGTTTTATTCTTTGACAGAAATAATGGCTAAAAAGATTATTAGCAAAAGGACCCATAGCCTCAGACTCCAAATAAATACCACCAACATGAAATATCTTCATTTTTTTGCAGAAGACTAGTTTATGAGGTCTTCAGGCATTAAAATTCATATTGAAAGATGAGAAGAGAACTGAGTGGAATGCTAATGAATAAGACTGACTGTTAAGATTGAGGAGTGGAATTGCCAGGTCCTGTGGTAGACTGAGTCCCATTTTCCTGTGGAACCGCCATACTGATCTCCAAAATTGCTGTACAAGTTTGTACTCCCATCACCAATGGAGGAATGTTTCCTTTTCTCCACATCCTTTCTATCATAAGCTGTCATTAGTGTTTCTAATTTTAGCCATTCTGGCAGGAATAAGATGATATCTCAGAGTTGTTTTGATTTGCATTTCCCTGATAACTAAGGTTGTCGAGCACTTTCTGAAGTGTCTTTCAGCCATTTTTGATTCCTCTATTGAGAGTTTTCTATTCAGTTCTGTACCCCACTTTTTAATAGGGTTATTTGGTGTTTTGTTGATTAGATTCTTGAGTTATTTGTATATTTTGGAGATCAGCCCTCTGACAGATGTAGGATTAGTGAAGATCTTTTCCCAGTCTGTGGGCTACTGTTTGGTCTTTGTCAACTGTGTTCTTTGCCTTACAGAAGCTTCTCAGTTTGAGGAGGTCCCATTTATTAATTGTCAATCTCAGTGTCTATGCTACTGGTGTTATGTTAAGGAAGAAGTCTCCTGTACCAATTTGTTCAAGGGTACCTCCCACTTTCTCTTCAAAGAGGTCCACAGCATATTGGGAGTGGGGGGGCAGTGAGTAGAGAGGGAGTTAAGAGAAAGAGGAGCAGAGGAGAGGGGAACATGTGGGACCAGGAAGATTGAGTTGGGGAACGAATAGACTAGGGCAAGGAGAGAGAGAGAGAGAGAGAGAGAGAGAGAGAGAGAGAGAGAGACAGAGAGAGAGAGACAGAGACAGAGACAGAGACAGAGGCAGAGATACACAGAGAGAGAGAGAGTAATAGATGGAGCCATTATAGGCTGAAGAGAAAACTGACTCTAGAGAAATGTCCAAGACCTACAAGGGTGATCCCAACTAACAATTTGTAAAACAATGGAGTGGCTACCTTAAATGCCCTTCCTTGATAATGAGATTGATTACTAAATTATATGCTATCATAGAGCTCTCATCTAGTAGCTGATGGAAACAGAAGCAGACACCCACAGCTAAACACTGAGCCAAACTCCTGAAATCCAGTTGCAGAGAGGGAGGAGTGATAAGAAAAGGGGTCAAGACTAGGCTACAGAAACCCACAGAGACAGCTGACCTGAACAAGAGGGAGCTCATAGACCCCAGACTGATAGCTGGGAAACCAGCATTATACCAACTCAGACCTTCTGAACATTTGTCTCAGTTACAAGGCCTGAGCAGACTAAGGGACCTCTGACAGTGGCACCAGGATGTATCCCTGGTGCATGAAAGGACTTTGGGTGCACATTCCCCATGGAGGGATACTCCATTAACTAGAGGCAGGGAGGAGGGCCTAGACCCTACTCCAAATGACTTGACAGATTTTGATGATCTCTCCTGGAAGGCATTACTTTCCCTATGCAGTGGGTGGGAGGGATGGAATAGGAGGTGGTTTCTGGGGACATAGGACCAATATGTAAAATAAGAAAAAATAAAAGTATGAACAGACAAAAGAAACAGAGAGTGAGGAGGTGATTTTTTGCAAGCAGAACAGAATATAGGAAAAACATCACTTAAAGCACAGGACAGATTGAATTCAATAGTGGGAAGTTACTTGGTTCAAGTAAAGTTGGAAATGACACAGTCAGGGAATGGTTAGAGTTTAGGCCTCAGGACTAAACTAATTTCTCATTTTTTTTGTCTGATGTTACATGGTAAAAGTCTTTTCATGTATTGTCTGAGTAGATTAAAATGTAACTATTGGACACCATGTGGAAACTGATTAGTTATTATCATGCTAAAGGCTTACAGAATCATTTACCTAGTGAGGATCTAACAAGGATTAGAGAATATGACAGACATCTAACAAATATTACTAGGGAGTATAGGATTCCATAAACACAACAAAGAATTTAAGACCCATTATCGGACCAGTCCTTATAGGAATAGACTAGATAGACATAAGTTGAATGAGAAATGGGGAATTCACAGATGTGAATCTTTGCACTTCAAATGCTGAGGAAGTTGGATTGCTGTGACTTTGAGATCATCCTAAGATACAAATGCAGTCCTGTTTAAAATGGCAGGGATGTGGATTCAAAGATGACTTGTCTTTTTAGAAGTTGGTTATGAGAAAGAGGAAAATGAGTTAATTTTTAGATATAGAGTTTGTAATTGAGGTTGGAGTCTTCAAGTCTACCTCTAGCTGGATTTCCTGAAATGCAAGCTTTAAAAACCAGACAAGGAGCAGAAAACAAAGAAATTTTTATCTTGGAATGTAGTTAGTCACTATCAACATTTATTTATGGAAAAATGGGAAATACATTAGAAACATATCAAAGAGAATATTTCCTCCTTTTTATAAGTATTTATTTGGTGTGTGTGTGTGTGTGTGTGTGTGTGTGTGTGTGTGTGTGTGTGCAGGTACACACTAAATACAATGATAAAATGATATATAAAATAGCATGTATGTGGAGCTAAGAGGAAAACCATATCCTAAGAAGCACACTCATGCCATTAGGCTTGGTGGCAAGCACCTTTACCTTCTGATCTTCTTGCTGGTCCCACTTAAGGGAATATTTGTCTATAATACTTTGTAGAGCTGAGTGGGTTCAAAAATAAAGAAAATGATACAAGTATTCTATTAAATTATGTAACTAGAATAGAAATAGTGATTAGTTTCAGAAGTCATTTGTATCAAGATAAATTTAAATACCATAAAATTTCTTTTCTTCTTTTAATATCTGGGATAACAACTTTTGATAAGTGTGTGTGTGTGTGTGTGTGTGTGTGTGTGTGTTGTGTTGTGTTGTGTTGTGTGTGTGTATGTCCAATTAAATACCACTGCAAATAAGACGCAACAATGACTTTATGGGAAAGATAGAGAAATAGATAAATGTGACACAGCAAAACATGACCTGATCACTTCTGATAGAGGGAAATAAAAAGTCTAAGAAGTTCATTCCATGGGAAGAGACAGATCTTAATACATTTACAGAAGTCATAATCTGAAGAAGAGATGAGGCAGACTTGGTAATAATATGGGTGCTGCTGTAAATTGTTCACTTGAAAAGAAACACAAGTGATAAGAAATTCAGTTCTGAGTAAGAGCTCTATGGAAGTATTCAGGCAAAGTCATAGAAAGATCTGTGATTACTTGAATGAATAAACCTTGAGTGTTTTGAAACTTCAGATTTTCAAGAGCCTATAGGGGACCAAGGTAAGTCAACAGGGATGAGACCTCTGTACCTGGGATGAGGTTGGACTTCAGTCTCTAGTCAGCTCCTGCTCTGGAAGTTGGGCATCTTGTTCTGCCATCCAGTGCCAGGGACCCCAGTCTGATAAGGTTCAGTGTAGATGTGGCTGTGTACTCAGCAAAGGATGTCCTTATCTGCCCCCTCTACAGTATGGCAGATCCCTTGTTTTCCATAGAAGATGGAAGATCTGTCCACAAAAAGGCTTCACATGGCAGAAAATTTTTTTTTACACATCAAGAATGCTAATTGTTTCCATAATTTGGAAGAAAATCAAGATGTGAAGAAACAAGACAGTGTGAAAAGACACTAAGCTGATTTTTTTTTCTAAAAGTGTTGAGGTAAAGAGATAGTAGAATAAACAAAGTGATAGGCACAAAGGAAGCACATATTAAAAGCAGATAGAGAGCGGTGATTAAATGTTGACTTATTTCCCAAATGTCCAGAGATTAAAAAGATGGCCCCAACTAACAATCTAAGCAACAGTGGAGAGATTACCTTAAATGCCCTTCCATGTCAATAAGATTGATGACTACCTTAGATGCCACTTCTAGAGCCTTCATCTAGTAGCTGATGGAAGCAGAAGCAGACACCCACAGCTAAACACTAGCTGAACTCCTGGAATCCAGTTACAGAGAGGGAGGAGTGATGAGCTAAGCAGTCAAGGTGAAGCTAGAGAAAACCACAGAATCAGCTGACCTGAACAAGGGGGACCTCTGATAGCTGAGAAACCAGCACAGGACTGACCCAGACCCCCTGAATATGGGTGTCAGTTAGGAGGACTTGGCAGTCTATGGGGCCTCTGGTAATGGATCAGTATTTGTCCCTAGTATAGGAATGGACTTTGGGAGCCCTTTCCACAGAGAGGGTTACTCTCTCACTCTAAACACACAGGGCAAAGCCTAGGCCCTGCTCCAAATGATATGACAGACTTTGAAGTTCCCTCATGGAAGGCCTCACCCTCCATGGGGAGCAGAAAGGAGATGGGATGGGGTTTGGTGTAGTCAGGGGAGGAGGGGAGGATGAGGGAACTGGGATTGAAACTATCTTGTTTCAAATGTAAATAAAAAAGTTTAAAGAACATGTCGACTTATCAGAAATTGGGCAAATAAATTATGTGAGGATCAAGTTCACAGAGCTTGAAGATGCAGCTTCTGTTTCATTTGACCACAGTCAGGTCTTATCTCTGATGGAAATTTCCTGTTGCAGGGGACCATACAGCCTCAGTCTGGTTAATGGCCAGGGAAATCTCACCCCTTGAACAGTGAATCTGAGCAAGAAAATTGGAGTTAGGGGCCAGGAAAGGTGGGTATGCCTATAATTATAGTCAGGGAGTTGAGGCTGGAGGATCATTGTAAATTCACTCTAGTGAGGAGTATATATTAAAAACGTGTCTCAATACAGACAATAAACAGAGTTGGGGGCATGATTATAATCAGTGAGAACATGACCTGACCTCACCTCCCCAGAATGTTTACTACATCTCCATAGTCTGCATGAGATGGAAATACATCAGTTTATATTGAATTAAATTTATGAATTTATCTTAGGAATATTAGGTGGAAAAAATCTTACCAGCCAAATTATTCACGATTGAAAGATCTGACATCTGGAGACTGGCTAGTTTCTAACATGAAGGCAGAGAAAATAGATGCACATAGACATGTATGTAGCTCAGAGATCCTTGGATTGCAGCAAGGTGTCTATTAAACACTAGCAAATACAAAGGAAGTGAGAAGATTTAAGTCCATCATGCACACATTAGAATAAAATCAACCATAAGAATTGAATTCTGGGTCTATCCTGTCCTGCATGTGATATTGTCTTTTTAAAATTTTGGCACCAATTTAATGTCATACTCTTTCATTCCTTTTACTTTGCTGCATTAAAATCTTAATCCCACTTCATTAGGATGTTAAAGAAATTGATTAATATTCACAAAATGAGGTCGAGCATGGCACGGTCAAGAATACTTGGAATGCGTTGTTATGATCCTCATTTGCCTGACAATAAATAAAGCAAATCAAGTGTTTTGACTATAATAGCAACTGCCTGCTTTCTGTCTATCAAACCTCCTCACATCTAGGAGTATATATTTAATAAGATGTTTGAATAGGAGACTAATATGACCTTTTCAATTTTTATCAGCTTGTTCTTTGGTCCTTTGACTATCATAGATATGAACATATGTGTCTGTGTATGAATTAAAAAGAAACAAAGGGCCATACCACACACAAAATAAACACAGACTATCTATGTTCAGAGTGTACTCAAAGCCAACTAAAACATACCAGAATAGCATTACTAATAACCATAAAAGAACATCCAAATATTCAAGAACAAGCAATATAAGAAATGTTTGAAATGTTCAGAAAAATGTAATTTAGTATTCTTTCTATTTATATTATTACAATTCAAATACATTAAAATATCCCTCACAGAGTAGTTTGTAAGTAGGGAGATGAAGTTCAAACTCAGCTTTACCATCTACCAGCTCTCTGGGCTGAAATCATGCATCGTCTCTAAGTTTGAATTGTCTATAAAGTTAAGGCAGCAATCTTGTTTCATGAGATAGATGTGAATATTAAATAAAGTGTTATATCAGAATTGGTTAGCTTGGCTTCATGTCTACACTACACTTTCTAGGCTCCAAACTGTTAGGCAGTGTGAAGTATAAAACTTCCAGTGAGTGTTAGCAATATGCATGTATAATTAAGCACACTGCTTAGAATGAATACTTTTACATATAAATTAACAGATGTGTCTTTTTTATAGAGTTTGCATTCATGGAAAGAGAACATTATAAGATTTCATTGAAGAGATTAGAGGATTAATATCACATGCTTCTCATATACTTTATGTTTGTGTGTGTGTGTGTGTGTGTGTGTGTGTGTGTGTGTGTGTATTTGGGGATAGACAGAAGACCAATAGAAGATGAAAGGGGATACAATAGAGGTTAAGAGGGAAGTGAATACGAATTTAATGCAATAATACATGAAAAGTCACAATTAAATCCATTATTTTGGATGCTGTAACTGAATAAATAACAACACTGGAAAGACTTCCGATGAAGCAAAGATATTGAGAATAAGTACAAGCTCCACCAGGCAGCATTAAAACAAAAGACAACAGTATTGGTATTACTTCCTTGTTTCTCAAGGTGACCTGATATAGGGACACCACAATGATCTCATTGAAATTACAGTGCGTCATGTGTCTACTATGCAAGATTAGTGACTGCTACTATCACACATCCTGTGGAGTCCTCAGAGTGACAGGACTTCAAGAAAGCACTTTGGTGGAGTTTCATGGACATCTTTGCTGCACTTCTGCAACCTTCAGTCCTTTTGGAACACAGCAGACTTAGAATCACTGAAGCATGGCAGGACGAGTGGGTTTTTGAAGAGTACAGCTTGAATGATGCAGTGAGAACATCAATCATTCTTTACATGAGACTCTAATTTTCTGAAATGGAAGCTAGAAATGAGGTTATTATGAGGAAGGAGACCTGCATTTATTTATTTATTTATTTATTTATTTATTTATTTATTTATTTACTTACTTACTTACTTACTTACTTACTTACTTATTTATCCAACAGGAGTAACTCATGCTAGGTTCCAGGAGGAACTTCTTTGGTGCTCAGGGAGGGGCATAAATTTTATAGGCAGATGTGAGATATCTGTGAAGAACAACTTAAATATGTATTCTGAGGTTGGATCCCTCCCTGAACCCAGAACTCACAGATTCCAGCTGATCTATCTAGGGAGCTTGCTTTTCTAGCTTCCCTAGCCCTATCTTCCGGGTGCTGAACTTCCAGGCAGGTGTCACACTTACCCAACATTTACATCAGTTCTGGGGAATCCAGAACCCCATGCTGCTCATCCATCTGCTCAATCCATTTAAGTCTATCTGGTTCATTTCAATTCGTTATAGTGTTCACTTAGCCTAAGAGATTATGTTATTTGAACTTTTAAAGTTTGAAATTTTATTCAATTCTGTTGACATATTTATTAGATGTTTAGAATACTAGAACAAATATAGCAGAATATTTTTATATATCCTGAGCATCACAGTGTGCTGCTCTGCACCTACTACCTTTCTTCTCCCACTGTCTGCAACCCTTTAGAAGTGAACAAGGGCATCTACTTCAGCTATCCAAGTCGACGGCACAGCTGTGCTTTGGTCAACATCCCTGCACCATGTGTCAGCAAAATGATTGCCCACATTGAGGATATGGAATCCAAAATACAGGAGCATTTGAAACAAGTGGGTGACCAATTTAACTTTGGGGGATAAATTCTACACACATCAAGGAGTTGTTGTTTAAGAACAATAGGGAATTATTTAGATAATTTCTCTAAAATTCAGAATTCTGAATTTGCTAAACATTTAGCAAATGTTTAGTTTACTAGTCTAGACCCATTTTTGATAATCTCACTCAAGAAGGTGCAATGACCTCATTAAATATATTTTCCCATTTTTTTAAACAGTCATGTTTGTCATTTTCATAAGCCAACATGACTAAAAGTCAAATATAATTCACATGCTGGATTGGGGAGTCACTAAACCGATTAAATTATATCTGTAGTCTAAAAGTACAATATGCCCTTTAAAATGATTTTCTTATTGCTAAATAAATATACTAGCTCCATTTACAAAGATATAATGATTCATTCTTGGTCATGTTAACCTGTCAAACTATTCTGCTTTTGTTATTCTGAAAGTATTTCATATTGAACTGTCTGCAACTTGCAATCATTTCACTTAGGAATTACTGAAGAATCAAAAATTTCTCTTACCTTTTACTAATATAATATTCTGAACAACTAACACACATTGTTCAAACAGAGGAGTGGAATTGCTACACATCTGACCTTTTCCTTTGTTTTGACCCTGGATCTGACCTAGAGAATGTTCTGCTCTAGGAAGTCATCTCCTTTGAGAATATTAGTTCAATGGCTGAGATCACAGGACCTGAAAAGACGTGCTGTGTGACCTTAGGCAGAGGTGAAGAGACCTTGACAATGTGTTAGATCAAGTGCCAGATTAGAAAAGATCCCAGTACACACATATGAGCTACAACTGTGAATAACAATATTCATTATTATTGAATAATAATGTTCAATATTATTATACAACAGCACCTCCTTTGCCTAAACATCTCTCCAAATCAGAATGTACCTTAATACAAATCATAGCAGATGGGCTTCTGGGCTTGGAATAATATTTAAAGAAACAGAATAGAATATTTAATGCGGGGATACGCTAACCATTCCATGTACATTCTAATTTCTAATTATGCATATTATGGTAAAAAACAGATCTGTAGGTACCTTATAAACCATTATTATAGGTACTATTTATTGAAATCTTAATGTCAGCCACACTACATATTTTGCTGTATTATGTCTCTTTCATGCATAGACTACTTTTGAAAGTTCTTGTGGAGTGACACCTGTAAATTAAACTTTAAAATAACTCAGCATCTTGTTCAACCAAAAGACTATTTGTTGTCATCATATGACAGAATACCCGAGGGGAGACAAAACAAAACAAAACAAAGAAACAACTTAGCACAAGAAAGGAATTCCTTGGCTCTCACTGTAAGGGATGTACTTTGTGATGACAACACAGGCAAGGCATCAGGGAGCCCATAGTGACAGGAGTATGCAGCAGACACCCCTGGTTACCTCCTCACATCTTGGTGCCCTAGGAACCAGAGACCCAGTAGGAAGTGCAGATGGGTCTGCTTCATTTGGAGAGCTCCTACCCCTTAAAGACACCACCATCTGGGTATTCAAACACACAGGCTGTCAGAGACATTATAAGTTAAGGCATAACAACCTTAGAAGAAACTACCTTCATAATGGAGGTTTGGTTATGTTTTCTGTTTATTTTATTTCTCCACAGTGTAGGGACCATGGAAAATGACTAAAAGTATTTCTTGGATGATTTTTCATACACGTAAATAATTATCTTTGCCTTCCAAATTACTGTCCCAGGCTTCCTAAGCTACAGTATTATTAAGATCTGCATAAATTCTATTGAGTTTAAAATTTTCTCTTTGTTTAATACAAACTATCAGGCTTCTACCATGATTTGAAAATGTGGCATAAAAGTATTTAGGAAGCATCTAAAAATATTGTTAATTATGTCCAAAGACAATAACATCATTACCATTAAACTGACATTAAAGTGATACAAAATTGTCCCTATCCTTTTATTAATCACTTCCTATGGATGATCTTTTGAATCCTTATCTTAACCTTCCAAGGCAAAACCTGTCATTATTCTCAAGTAAAAAGAGAGAGTAATGACCGCTGAAACTGATGTTCCCTAAGATGACAGTCGGTATAGATCCAGCCTCTAGATCCGGTGTGTCTGTTGGTTAAACACATCCTCTACACACTGTGCAGTGCCATTTATCCCTGACAATCTGTCAACTAAGAGGTCAAAAATCATGAATGTGGATGTACTCCCAATTCTAACTAGAAAAACAAAAAATAGACTTTTACCTAAAATTTCAGATAGTCTTTAATTCTGAAACTTCACATTTGCTGATTCTCCAATACTCTTTTAAACTTAGAGTTCTCTCATTCTGGTTTTTTTTTTTTTTTACTTTATTTAAATTTGAAACAAGCTTGTTTTAGATGACAAAGTTTTCCAGTTTCCTGCACTGTCCCTTCCTCCGCTCCCCCCCCCCACCTCACCAATCCCATTCCATCCCCTTTCTGCTCCCCAGGGAGGGTGATGCCTTCCATGGGGAATCTTCAAAGTCTGTCATATCATTTGAGGTAGGTCCAAGGCCCTCCCCCATGTGTGCAGGCTGAGGGAGTATCCCTGTATGTGAAATGGGCTTTCAAAGTCCATTCATATACTAGGGTTAAATACTGATCCACTACCTGAGGCCCCATAGACTGTTCAGTCCTCCCAGCTAACACCACATTCTGGGAATCTGGGTCAGCCCTATCCTGGTTTCCCAGCTATCAGACTGGAGTCCATGGGCTACCCCTTGTTCAGGTCAGCAGTGTCTGTGGTTTTTTCCAGCCTGGTCTTGACCCCTTTGCTCATCACTTCTTCCTGTCTGCAACTGGATTCCAAGAGTTCGGCTCTGTGTTTAACTGTGGTTATCTGCTTCTGCTTCCACCAGCTACAAGATGAAGGCTCATGTTTGTTTGTTTGTTTGTTTTTTTAAATTCTATGGATCTTCAAAATCTCACATAGCTGTTGCTTCCTTTCTGTCTTTTGCATTTGCCTTAATTGATCTCATAAAGTGCATATGAACTGCAACATATGTTTCCACAATTTGTCTGTTCTACCAACCTACTAAAATGATAAAATGCCAATGGAAAATCTCTTTGGTGACTCCCAGGATCCATGTGTATGCCTGGAATGATGAGCAGGACAGGAGAGCATTCTGGAATTTTATAATACTTTATAATGACCTGATGACTCTGTATCTATAACTATGTGGCAGGTATTTGGGGGGGGGATAAGAAGCATTTGAATGTTTAAAATTTAGAAGGACATTTTTTTAAGGTGTGAAAAATTTTGTAATAATGAAAATAAGTGTGCTTGAGATACACACACACACACATTTTATGAAATATCAGAGTATACTTTGATCAATTTTATAAAGTGGAGAATGGAATTTTATCAGTTAGTTCATATTTAAGTGGATTTTAAGTGAAATCACCAATTGTCTTTTGAGATGTTAAATTTTGATTTTTATTGAGCTCTTTTGTTTTGACAGTTTGAAGCTTCTTTTGAAGAATGGTAAGAAACTTCAATTATTCATTTATTTTTCCTTAAAATGTTGAACCTTTGGTAATCTGCAGTTCACCAATTTAATTTCAGAAAGAATGGAAAACCAAAAGCAGCATTCCACATATTAGGTATTAAAATGTGGGGAACTGGAGAGACTGATGGATGGATGGAATAGAGAACTCATGTGAAAGTGGACATGGTCAGAAATCTGGAATCTTGCAAAAACTGACATCACCCAGAGAGGAAATCCCTAAAGAAGCCACTCATTGAGCTAGAGCATCAAGGCAGTACATTGCCTGCTCTCCAATCCTGCCCTATGGGTAGCCATGATGAGAGCATTCTCTACTGGTGCTGTCCATTCCTAGCGTCAGAGAACAGAGATTTTATTTCCAAAAATTTTCATTGGAAGGTTTTGACATGTATGACTAATTCTTATCACAGTGCTTAGGGAGCTTCTAGGTAGTAAGCCACAGCAGCATGGGGTGACAAATAATAACTGGAACAAGCCAGAGACATGGAAGAAAAAGCATGGGAAAAGAGATTCATGGGAAGAGATAAACCCAAAGTACCAAATAAGCTTGAGGAACACAGCAAACCCACTGTAAATCCATATTCATGCAGCACACATGAATGTGAGAGTAGAGAAATGATGAAAGAATATTTATGAAAACTCTATTTTTCTGAAAAGCTTCCAAAATTTGGCAAAACACATGGACTTATACTTTATTAAATACAGATAATATATCTACTGAGTTTAATAAAGTAGAATTTAAATTGAAATAGAACAAAATCAAATGGATTGACACCAACAGACATATTAGCAAACTAATATAAGTCCCAGGAAAAAAGAGATAATTAAGAATCAAGGAATAAGGGATTGGCCAGGTATAAGAAATTCTCAATCAGATTGACAGTCAGCTTGTCACCAAAATCTTTGGAGAACTGGAGACTTTCAAATAAATCCCAAACAAGCCTAAGTCATTAAAGATTCTTTCAGTCTCATATAAATATCTTTGAGCAATAGAGAAGAAATAGAGACATTCCCAAATTTAAAACACTGAAAAGTGTTCATCACCAATAGACCTGTCCCATGAGAATTATTTAAGGAGAACTTTTGGGCTGAAACCAAATGATAGTAGATAGATTAACTAAAGGCCATATTAAGAAATAATGAAAATAATAAAAGTGACAGATACATATGAAATTCAGTATTAACTTGGACTCATAATTGCTTTCCTATGTTACTTAAAGAACAAGTGAATAAAACTCATAATTACGGATTTTTTTTTTTTTACTGAGCATACAGTAGATAATTTCACTGTTCATGGTAATAATAAAAAGTGATGAAGGGCAAAGGTGAAACAGAGGATGCTGGGCCAGTATGATATTGTTGAAATAGCAAGTTTTGTCATTAAAATGCAAGTTTTATTAAGTTAAATTTAGGTTAAATGTTATGGCAGCTCCTAGACAATGGCTAAGAAAAACCTTAAAATTATATCAGAAAAATGAAAAAAATGTATAAAAAGTAAGTAGTTGTAAAATAATGTAGTTATAGAGGGACTGAGAAATAAAATAATATTAATATAGAAAAGTAGTTGTGTAATAGCAGAAACAAAACTTTTGTTGTGACTGACATATATGAAAATAGATTAAACATTCTAATCAAAAGATGAAGGTGGTAGAATGGATAAAAACACTCCGTTCTGTTAATTTCTAGAGCCACATAAGCTACTAAAGGTGACTCAGAAGAAACGAAAATCTAAATTGGCATATAAGTATTAAGGAGATAGTAATCAAAAATCTTTATCCAGAACATAGCAATAAATTGATTCCTAGTGACATATTGCTATGTCCATATATCAGTGCATTTTTCAACTCCAATCAGCTAAACTTCTAGCAGTAGATGGGAATTAACCACAAGACTCACAGCTGCACAATGTTAAGAAAGCCAGAGAATTTGGGGCATTCAGTCCTAAGTGGAATGTCTTCCTCAAAGCTCTCTCCTCAAGACACAGGGATCTATGGAGAAGAGGAAGCAGAAAGATTGTAATAGCCATGGGACATGGATGACTCTTAGGAAACAGTGTCTTCTAGACACAACAGGGCTGATACATACATGAATTCACAGAAACTCTGGAAGCATGCATAAGACTTGCACAAGTTCAATCCAGATGGGGTCATTGCACTAAGACAGGGGAAGTAGCCATACCACTCCCAAACAAGAACCTACTTGCAGTTGTTACCTTCTGGCAAAGTGAAAATCAATTTTCCTTAGCGTGTCTGTGGGCGTATCAACTACACTTCAGGGCAGACTCCATGCCCTGAGGTAGTTGTACAACGCATACTTAAGTTCATGTTTGTTTGTTTGTTTGTTTTGTGGGCCTTTGTTTCTTTTGGTATTATTTGTCTTATTGGTTCATTATTTTGATGTCCAACGTGTGTGTGTGTATGCTGCCACGTGTACACACATGCATATACACACATTTAAAAATAGAAAGAGAACTCAAAAATTCAGTGGGCAAGAAGATGGATATATTTTTTAAAATTAAAATAAAATAAAACTTTATCCAGGTAGAGCTGTCACATTCTTTAGCCCAAATACCTGGGGAAGCAGAAGCTAAATGAGTCAGCTGCCACCAAGCATAACTATATATTAATAAAATAATAAATAATAATAAAATTAATAAATTAATAAAATATTCATAAACTAAATAAGCAAAACAAATCAAAGAGAGCCCAAGCATGTCGAAACAGCATCATTATAGCAAAGTAAAGCAAATTCTATTAAATATTGAGATAAGAATTTCTAGCATGCTTTCCCAAGTTCTTAAAAAAAGTCAAAGCAAACAACAACAACAAAAACAGAAACAAAAACACATCCCAACTTACTCGATGCTGCCATTTTTGTTGTGGTACCAAAAGCAAATAAAGACATTGGAAGAAAGTTTTCAGATTTGTTTGAATTTCCTTGTCAAAATCTTTAATGAAATACAATCAATCAATGACTGAACCCTGCATCCTGTTAATAGAGTTACACATCATGACCAAGTTGTATTTTCCTGAGAATGGCAATGATAATTTGGTATACAAAAGTGGATCCATGCAATAGTCCATATAAATTAAATGAAGAGAAAATCCTGCTTGAACCTAAAGAGAAAAATGTGTGAGCAAAACAATGTTTCTCATAACAAAAACACTTTTAATAAAGTGGAATTCTAAAAGCCATACCTAAACTGAAAACTTTTGGTGCAAACTGACTTGCAACAACCGAAAACTTCAAACTAAATTCAGATGCAATCCAAGGACATCAGCTCTTTTCTGTGGCACACTGGGTCTCTCCTACAATGCTGCCAATGGCAAGTTGTACAGATACTTAAAATTAGCTTGTCAGTTCCTGAAGAAATAAAATCCTGAATGATCCCAGGAGCCAACCACTTTTACTCTAAAATATATATCCCCAAAGTATTTGAAACATGCGTTCAAGTGAAAATTTAAATACAAATGTTCAAAGCATCAGTCTTCACAATAACTAAGAAGTGAAAAAAATCTGTCAGTGGATTAAAACAGTGTGGTTTATCTATTCAATGTAATATTTTTATGACACAAAAAGAAATGAACTTTTAATAATTATAATACAATAAGAGCAACATCATATATTCATACATATTTACATGTATTATATTAAGGTGTTATATATGTGTGTATGTATCCATGTGTGTATGTATTATAAGGCCTGGGCTTTATATGAGCCTTATATGAAATATTCATTATAGTTATATCCATATACACAGAAAGCAGATAAAGACCAGTATGAAAGAGAAAAGAGACTGCTTAATAAAATTAATTTAATGTAATTTGATTTTAAAAGTACTATTAAAAATTAATTAGGATTTGAAATAGAACAAAATCCAGAAGAGAATACACAAGACTGCAGCTAGCCTTGTGTGGTGGTGCACACATCTAACCCTATCACTCAGAAGCAGAGGCAGGAAGATCACTGTGAGTTTGAAGCCAGCCAGATCTACATGGAGAGTTCCAGGACAGCCAGGTCTACATAGAGAGACCCAAAATAAACAAGCAAACAAAACCAACAAAAACACGCTCAAAACTAGTTAATAGTGTTGCTGTAACATACAGTGAAGATTGCAAGCCAAAAGGAAAAAAATATATTTAATCATTAATTTAGGGACAATTGTTTTATTATTTTAAAAGTCAAAAAAAATTGTGGTTTTTTAGGAAAAGTATTTTGAAATAAAAACAAAAGCAAAAAGAAAAGAAGATAATGAGTTTATCTCTTTAAAAAAGAGGCTTTTAAAAGTACATTTAAAAAATAATAATATGCAACCATTGCAAAAATTAGTGGTATTAAGAAATATGGAAAATTATGAGATACAAAGTGAGATTTGAAATTTGATGGTGAGTTTTATGTAAGCTAAAATATTACTGCGATATGACATTACATGCGGTCTCCAAGATAATAACTGAACATGAAAATAGTTATTTTTTGAGCTATAATGATAGTTGGTATGCATAAAGCTTTTGTTAATTTTAATGACTCTCTAATATAGATAAATGATTTAGTAAAGCTAAAACCACACCCATCTTTCCATTGATGCTGATTTATGTTAAAATTTTCATCAGTAAAAATATAAGGTTTTTAAAGTACATGAAGACTGTTTAGGATCCTAGCATCAGACTAGGGAAATACTAATGGTAAGAAGTGATGTGTTAGTCAGACCGTGATCTCAGGAAGAAGACTGATGTAGAAATGAAGTAACATTTTTAACTGGCTTCTTTCCAAATTTCCTGTTGCCTGAAATAGTCATTTTTACCATTTGTAGTTTATATTGGCTTCTAAGAACTCACTGTGCTGAAAACAAAGTATTATCTAGTTGATCCTCCATCAAACCTACTTCTTGGAACCAGAGAGGTGGCTGAATGGTTTATGGACACATTGCTCTTGTAGAGGCCCCTAGCTCAGTATCCAGCACCTATATCAGGCAGGTCACAAACACTGAACTTGAGCTACACGGGATCTAATGACCTCTTCTGGTAGGCAAGCATCCACACGTATGTATAAAAACACACACACACACACACACACACACACACACACACACACACACACACAGCTACATGATTTAGAAATTAAACACCATCAGAAAATCTCTAGACATTTGTAATTGTTTAAAAATTTTCTAATAAGTAAAAATACCACTAGATATTAGAATTTCTTACATCATTCCACTATTTAGTAGGGTTACCATGAAAATAACATTTAACATTCCACACAAATGCTTTACCAAACTTTATTTAACTAACTTTGAATGCATCTGTTTCTTACAAATTGATACTGTCTTACTCATTATGTATGTGTAGGACCACTACCACAAAAGATGCAAAAGAAGACATGGGTGTCAGTGCCGCAGAAAAGGAAGCCCACCCAGAAAAAGCAAGGGGTAAGTTTGCTTCTAATACTGAGAGATGCATAATTATTTACAGGCCATTGACATTTTATTTACTGTAGTTTTAATATCCACAGTTGTTTTGAGTTTCTGGGATGTTGAATAGAGAAAAGAACTTGCTCTACCATTCTAGGCATGGTGTCCTAAGACAGATGTATTACTAGTATACCCATCACTGGTCTAACTAACACTGTAGTTTAGTGTAGAGATCCTTGGCCTCAGATCAAGGAACTAGTTACAGTTCAGAATCATTGATAAAGCTTTCTGTGGTGACCAAGGCATTGACTATCTGTCTCTCCAGAGGGGCAAGTATTACCCACAGAGAGCTATCAATCAGATGGCATGTGGCCGGTAAGACAAAGACTTAAAATTATTAAGTTTCCCTTTAACTTACATTGAATTATAAGTAGCTGTGGTTTAGTGTCTTCTATATGATCAGAATTTACCACAATCTAATTTTAAAAGGTGGTAAAATTTACATACTGGCCTAAAGTTATTATTAATATTATTTTAACACTTACGAATATATGTTTGAGATTATGTTAAGTTTCTTATCTTTGCCTGTCACAAAAATTTACAAATGCCTTCACTGGAGGAAAACTGATTAACTCGGAACTTTTCATTAAAAGGAATTTTTTTTTCAAAGCATCATTCATTCTGAGGCTCTGTTTTCACTGTTTTTATTTATTTATTTTATGTATTAATGTCTACACAGAATATAAAAATCCAATATTTACAAATCACAGATGTGGAGAAAAAAGATTAATTTATTGATGGCCAAAGTAATAGTAAAAGTACTGTTCATAACATTTATCAGAAATATGCACATACAAGTCTAAGACACACTGTGATAGTCGGAAGATAGTCTCTTACTGGAAGTGTTTGGGTTAAAAAGTGCAAGTAATTATTTACCTATACACTAAGTGAGTTGATTGGGGGGGGTCAATTAAATAGCTGTGTGTGACAATGAACCAGAGGCATGGCAAATTACATATATAATGTTTATTTGCATGCTGTTAAAGAGAGAGTGAAAGGTAATTTGTAAAATCGGAATGAACAATTTTGGCAAAACATATGAACCCAGTAAATTAAAGAACTGTGAGTATCAGTGGCATGCATATCTGTGTGCATTTTAGCTAAAGATCGGGGGAGACTTTGATCATGGAGAGATTCACAAATTGTCAATGCTCCATGAATATTTTCTGTAACAGTTCATTTATAAATTATAAAGTACCCAGGATGAAAGTTAACAATGAGTTCAAAGAGACCAGATAAAGCTGCAGACCAGAGGAAGTTACTGTTACTCTTTAAAATTAATTCTTTTAAGGATATACGTAAATGTCTTTTACAAGCCTTCCAGGATGGGAGAGATTATGCAACAGCCCAGTTGTCTTCATAACCATTATGTAGCCATTTCCAATATCGCCATCTAGCAAAAAATAAAAAAAAATCATTGTTTTCATTATCCAAAAGAAAAAACAGATTCAGCCATCAAGCTCTTTATTGCTGTTTCACTGTCTTATGGGCTGCCTCCCCTCTGTGGTGTCCTTTTCTTTCTCCACACTGTGTTTATGTATTCTTATCAGTCGCATGCTGGCAACAGTCAGCCATTACAGCTACAAATAGCGGCAGAATAGGGCTCTCATCTGTCTTCCTTACCTGGTTCTCTCTAGAGAAAAACATATTATTGTTGTTGGAGAAAATAATAAGCTTTGGACACATTTTGTTCTCAAGCAGATGAATGAATACCTCTGGTAATATTTTGTTAACATTAAGCCGTATTATTCCAGAGCTATGAACCAGGGACCACAGCATCTCTCATTAACAGAGTTAATTAAGGCTGAATAAATACAATTTGGAAATTTCTAATGAACTCCTGCAAGGGCTAGGTGGAGAAATTATTAAATGATAAAGATGAAGCCTGTCGATGTCTTTTTTTCCAGGAAGTGGAAAAAAATCAGGACTGATTTAAGTTGCTCATTGTGGTTTGTGTCCTTAAAGACTGGGAGGAGCTATGGCCAAAATTTAAAGATAAAGCAACTTGTGGTGTGGTTTTCCTTCCAATACAGGGATTCTTTTGAATCTGGTTTGAGGCTTTTCACACATTTTTTTTATATGTGCTGACACAAAATTCTGTCAGCGAAGAATATGACATTATCTTTGTATTCTCCACATAATTGGGTTATATATTTTGAAGTCCCCTTTGTTCATTTTCAAGGCAAATCTCTCACTCCACAGTTTACACTGCCTCTGAACCTACAGATATCTTGCAAGAGCCAGTTCTTGCATGCTGATATTACCAGCCTGTGTTATCATGCCTGGCTCTGTTTGGCATTGCAAATGATCTTCTAAAGATTAATTAACTTTGCTAATGTTCTCCTCTTAAACACATAAATATTTGGAAGGATACTTAATGTGAGAGCAGTGTTCTGTCACGCTGCCTATGACTGATTAACATGAACGCATGTTCCTAATTTAAGATGAGAAGTGTCCGGAGCTGAAGAGGAAAATGGAGACATTGTTATCAGAGGCCATTCACCTCATTAAAAGTCTGGAAACTGATAGGGCAGAAGCCGAACTGGCTTTAAAACAACAAAAATCAAGAAAGAGAAGGATTAGCATGAAAATTGACTCTTGGTCCATTTGGAAACTCCAAGAGCTCCCCTCAGCTGTGCAAAAAGGTAAGAAGAGGGTTTTTCCTCTGCCAGTCAGGGTTAGGGTAGCAGACAGGGTGACCCACTGCTCTGTGTACACAATTTACTCCTCCATAATTGAAATACAGTATTAAAGACTGTAATGAAGTGAGAGATACAAGTAGGTGTTGTGCTGTGCAAACCTTGACTGTGGACTTTCAAGTGAGTTGAAACCCTGTTCATTAACATACCTTGGGGATAGGCAAATATTTGATATCCATTCAGTAACCATTATGGCAATTATTAAAACTGACTGTACATTCAGTATCATTAGCCACCATTTACAATGTAGAAAAATTCAAATTTCTGAATGGAATGTTGGAAATGACACATATTTACTTTTGAGAACTTAGAAATAAATTCAGTTTGAAAGGAGCTCCTAGCAGGATGGCAGCCTTAATATGTTTGCTAGAGTAACTTGGGTAATAACTGATTAAGAAAATGCTGAGCTTTCACTGAGAGAAAGCTTGGGTGGACTATCACAGCCTAAAGATACTGGCTGTTATAATCGCAGGTCATGTGTCAGTGAAACTTTCTTCACCAGAGCGTATTCAAACACTAGAAACTCAAATTAAAATTTTGAGTTAAGGAGTCATTGGCTTTGAAATAACTTTTTTAAAAAAAGGATACTCATAAAATCTGTCATTTGTATAGGAACTTCTAAAGAGAAAAGGGTCATGCTATTAGTAATTGCACCGGGATAACAGGCATGAACTAAAAGCATATGTCGTGGAGAACACCCGAACCACCTTTGATCATAGCACCAAATCTTTTAAAATTATCACCTCCAAAGTAGATATGTACGTTTTACAGAGTTGCAAGAAAATGTTATAAATGAAATGGTCTTTTTGTGCCATTCTTTCTTTGACAGAATTCACAATATTAACATTCTGCTATTGTATTACTGTGTTGATAGTGCATGATACATAAATGTGATAAGACAATGACAGGATCAGAATAGTACCTTAGGACATGGAAGATTCCAGTGGGTTCTTGGGCTGCCTCGTATTCACACCCACAGAGTGTCCACAGCTCTCCTAATTGTCCTTCTGTTGTGACTGCCTCGACCAGCAAGGAAGGCACAACACTTGGACTCTTCTTTAAGCAGTTTTATTCAGGAACCTTGAACAATCTTCTGACCCTGGGGAAAGCCAGCCCACAGCTTAAAAGCCCTTGGTCATCCAACCTCAGCATGCCACGTGGAAAGCGCCGACAGGTCCACATACGCGGAAGCAAGGCAGATCCTCAGCCTTAGCCAAATATGGAGTTCTCTATCACAGAGAGCACTCACCATTGGGAAGGTGGAAGGCAGAAGCCAGCACCATCTTTAAGGCGTGGCACTTCCCAGCTCTCTACATCCTTCCTCATTAGCAGTGGTAGAAAAGTTAATTCAAGAGCTGATTTCTTGCATGTTGCTCTGACTACCTAATAAGCCATTTGTAAGATCATTTAGATACTATGGTTTTGAGTCCTTTTGAAGTTACATTTAGGGAGTTGTAGAAATAAAATTAATACAGATGTGTATACATTGCGGAAACTAGTAAATACAATACATTCTTGTGGCGGGTAATAACTAATGGTTTGCATTACGTTGCAGTCAATTCTATTGAAGGTCTACTTACAACTCAAGTGTGTATTTACTAGTCCATTTTTTAAGAGGTTAGGTGTAGTGAGATATTCACCTTGTCCGCACCTGTGGCTTAGACCACACCCAGTGGGGGTGGAGACAGGCCGGATGTGACCTGGGGAAAAAGGCTGAGGAGGGGGCTTGGAGAGCTCTCTTGCTTGCAGCTCGGGGACAGGAGTATATCCAGAGACATTCTTGGAACCAGGAACCTGCTGGTGTTCCATGTTGTGAGTTATTTCTCCCTAAATAAACATCTTTTCAGCCTATTTGTTTATCCTGATCCTTATTAAACCTCAATAGTTAGGCATGCAGTGCAATTTAAACTTATTTCTATATACTTCTTAAGATCTTTCTGTGTGAAAAATATTTCTGAAAAAACTTTCCATGAATCATCTGGGTTTATATGTATGTAAATAGGACATAATTAAACATTTATTACTTTGTTTATTATTGCAGTTTAAATTAGTAGTCAAGGTGGGGGCAGTTCCTTGCCCAAGAGGCCATTAGCTGAAGCGAGGATGAACTCCAGAAGAAGCAACAACAGTGTCCAACATATTTTCAGGAAAGTGCACGGTGTTGTCAGGAGAAACAGTGTCTCATGTCAACAGAGTACTAATATAAAAACATTTAAATGCCATGTTCTGCAGGTCTATGAAGTGATTGAAGATTAAGCATCTATGTCTGACTAATCTCATAGGCAAAGGAAACATGGGTGAAGATAATCTGTAATACTCAGGAACTTAGCTAAAAAACCTGATTAAAACTTCCTTGAGTAAAGCAAGGATAAATACCTAAACAATATAACTATGTACACACACACACACACACATATATATGTACATGTAAATTCCTAAAGTAGAGGTAGAGTAGAAATGTCTAGACAAGAGGTAGAGCTCTAAAGGGCAGCAAGACAAATATCCCAAATTGTATCAAAATACAAAATGTCTTGAACACAAGCAAAAGTATACATACACAGAATATGGCAAGAATAATGTGCATAAAACATCATAAATGGAAAGATTTCACACAATATAACAAAATATAATACACAATTCTTCCAGGAAGGGAATGGCCTTAATTTTACATAGGTTACTACAAATAAGAATATACAACAATGTAAGTTGTAATACTAATATCTCAATCTTACTAAATAATTCACAACCATGCCCTATTCCTGTCTAAAAGAGATAACCGAGTCTAAATATCACCTTCCATACCCAACCCCAAGTAACTAAAACGAACCCTGTGAAGATGAATATTATCCCTAAATTCCAAGAGTGGGGAAAGGGAATGTCGTTATCTTAAGATTACTTCCTGCTGAAATGGGATGATTGCTCCATGGGATCCTGTAGGAAGAAAATTTCATGCAACCAAATTTCTCAGCAGAACTGGCTGTAACATATGTATGAAGTCATTGTGTGGCTGAAAATGCTTGACTGGAGTTCTATTTGAAACTCTGGCCAGGTTGTAATAAGAAGGTGCGCCATTACAGCTAGCTAGTCATGAGTTGTCTCGAGCAAAGCAGTCTCAAACCAGTTTTAGGGTGAATGGTTTGTATTCCAGATGCATAGGGTTGAGTCAAGTGGGAATGTCCAATTGGGGACCCATCTTCTTTCCAGAGTGTTAAAAGATTGCTGTTAGGAACTGTTATTCCTTGTGGAAAACTTAAATATCAATATCAAAGTAAAATTTTCAATTTTTACGGTATGCATTAGGGGAAAGACAACAATAAGCATTAAAATGTATGTAAGCATTAAAATGTATTTCTCTCTGAAATAAGGATTTCAGAGAGAAAATTGCGTATAAGCGAATGAGTCCCTAGATTTTGTTTTCTTCTGACTTACACCAATTTGCTTCTTGATATAAGGCAGAAACTGTTAATTTAATCTTAAGAAGGAAAGCCAAATCCAACTCCAAAGCCAACATTGATTTATATGAATCGGGACTACAGAAATACTATATAGTAAAGAGAAATAGATTTCAGTATAGAAACAGTTTACTAGACTTAAATATTTTTACCATAAATCAGATTACTCTTCATTAAGTGATTCTTTTTGGAGAGTGATTCTCTTCTGTAGGTACCTACATGTTCATTGTCTCTTGGCTGTTTGAAGATAGATGTTCTCTGTTTTCCTGTAAGAACAAGAACAGAACACTTCCCCTACCTTTGAGAAATCTCCACACATCTCATGGGACCTAATTTGTTGGATGACTTATCATTTCTCTTCATTAAGATGTTTTTCTTGTTCAACTCGGATCTTGATTAACTTAGATGGTATCCATAGCTTTTCTTCTCCTGTAGATACAAATGTGAAATCCCCACCCCATTGTAACACATATCCTGGTTTCTATTCTGAGGTTAATACATCCTTGAAGTACACTGGCTGATTTAGTTCAGAAGTTTTTTCTATTGCCCAGTGTCTTTCTGCAACTGTTTTTCCTTTTTCATCAGCATTAAGAAAGTTTAATATTAATAAAGCATTATATAATCTGTGTTTGGGTGTCTTGGTTCCTCCTGCCTGTTTATGGAGCATTTCCTTTAAAGTACAATTGGATCTCTCAATTACTGCTTGTCCTGTAAGATTGTATAGTATAGCAGTTATGTGTTTTATGTTATGATACTAAAAAACTGTTTCAATTTGCCAGAAACATATGCCGGAGCATTGTCAGTTTTTATTTGTGCTGGTATGCCCATAATGGCCATTACCTCTAAAAGGTGTGTGATAACAGAATCAACCTTTTCAGAGCTCAGAGCAGTAGCCCATTGAAACCCTGAAAATGTATCTATAGTGTGATGTATTTATTTTAATTTTCCAAATTCTGCAAAATGAAACACATCCATTTGCCTTATTTCATTTTTATTTATACCTTTAGGGTTACTGCCTTTTGGTAAAGGAGTTAGGTTATAGAATGAGCAAGTAGAACATTTCCTTACTATATCCTTGGCTTGTTGCCAAGTGATAGAAAAATCCTCTTTCAACCTTTTGCTGTTCACATGGTGTTTCTTATGAAACTCTGAGGCTTTTAGCACACTTCCTATCAATAACCGATCAATTTCATCATTGTCTTGTGCTAGAGGACCTGGCAGACCCGTATGGGATCTGATGTGTGTTTTATATATATAGATATAGGATGAATATTCTTTCTGATAGTATCTTGTAACTGTATAAACAATGAAGTTAAGTCTGTACCATCAGGAATATATTCTGCATTCTCAATGTGTAAGACTACTCTCTCTGCATATTGAGAGTCAGGAACTATATTGAGGGGTTCTGTAAAATCCATAAGTACCATAAGAATGGCATCCAATTCTGCCTTTTGTACAGAATTCTAAGGGTTTTGAATTACTTTGCTTATTTCTCCTGATTTATATCCTGCCTTACCAGATTTGTTTGCATCAGTGTAGAATGCAGGAACTCCAGAGATAGGTGTTAAATGCATTGAAGGATCCAAGTCGTTTTCTTTATGAATTTGATTCTTTCAATTTTGGGATAATTGTTGCTAATTATTCCCAAAAAATTACTGCATGCTCTCTGCCAATATTCATTATCATTCCATAAGGAGGAAATTTCTTCATTAGTTAAAGGTACTATAATTTCTGCTGCGTCCCTTCCCGTTAGTTGAAGAAGTCTTAATTTACCTTTTATACTCAAGTCAGAGTTCTTTTCTATATATATTTTTAGTTTTTTATTCTGTTTATGTGGTAGGAATAGCCATCCTAATATGATGTCTTCTCTCTGCATCAAAATCCCTGAAGGATAGTCTCTAGATGGTAATATAACCAGAATACAATCTAGATTTGCATTCACACGGTCCACATGTGCTTCTAATATCCTCTTTACTACCCATTCTAATTCCTTTTCAGCTTCAGCTGATAGTATCCATGGACTATTCAAATCCTTGTCCCCTTTTAAGAACATTTTCAAGTTTTTCAAATCATTCCCTTCTACTCCAATAATGGTTTGCAGTTGAGAAATCTCTCCTAGTATGTTTGAAGATCATTAATAGTCTAGTAGTGATCTCTCCTGATCTGTACTTTTTGTGGTCTAATTTTTTGTAGACCTATTTTATATCCTAAGTATTTAATAGACTCTCATTTTTTTTTTATTTTTTTCAGGTGCAATTTGTAATCCCCAGTGAGGTAAAACTTCCTTTACTTTCTCAAACATTTTTTCTAATATTTCTGCTTTAGAGTCAGCTAAAAATATATCATCCATGTAATGATAGATTATGGATTGTGGAAACTGTTTACGAATTATTTCCAGTGGTTTTTGTACAAAATATTGGCACAGGGTGGGGCTATTCAGCATTCCCTGTGGTAAAACCTTCCATTGATATCTCTTCACCAATTGAGAATTATTGTAATTAGGTACCGTGAGGGCAAATTTCTCTTTATCTTGTTCTTGTAAAGGTATAGTGAAGAAGCAATACTTTAAATCAATAACTAAAATAGGCCATTCTTTAGGTATCAAAGAAGGCAAGGGCATTCCAGGCTGTAGAGAGCCTATTGGCTGGATAATTTATTGATAGCTCTCAGGTCTGTAAGCATTCTCTATTTACCAGATTTCTTTTTGATAACAAATACAGGAGAATTCCAATGGCTGGTTGATTCCTTGATATGCCAAGCATTTAGCTGTTCCTGAATCAGGTTTTCTATAGCTTCTAACTTATCAGAGGTCATAGACCATTGCCCTACCTAGACAGGTTCCTCTGTTAACCATTTGGTTCCTCTGTTTGTTCATCACTTGCATTCTGTTTTTGTACAGACTGGATATTTGGTGTCTGTCTTGTATAGTACTTTATAACATTTTTTCCCCAAAATCATGAGGTCGTTTATGGTTCCTATCTAATACTGCAGGAATGTTAATCTGTGTATTCCATTGCTGTAATAGATCACAACCCCATACATTTATCACGACATCAGCCACATATTGTCTCAACCTTCCTCTCTGTCCTTCTGGTCCTACACACTCAATCCATCTCGTGCTTTGTTTTATCTGAGACAGAGTTCCAATCCCTAAGTATTGAATATTAACCTTTTGCAGGGCCCATTTTCGAGGCCAAGATTTATTAGTTAGGATAGTTTTGTCTGGCCCTGTGTCCAGTAACCCTTTAAACAGTCTGTTATTCATTTTAACTATCAATCTAGGCCTTTGACTGTTTTAGGTTTGCCAAAATAAATGTTTTTTTTTTTTATTTTCTTCTGTCGTGTCTGATTCAACTCTGTCACTATTTTGTCATCCAGAGTGGTATGAGTTTTTACAATAGATACAGGATTTTCTAATTGTCCTGTGGGAGATTGTCCTCCAGTGTGACTGGGAATGTTTGAACCTCCTTTGACATGGGGGCCTTCGAGAGCCCCCCCCCAAGGAGTTTCCCGGTGGTAAAGGGTTTCCTTACTTGTCTCTGGTCGATCTACACTAATTTGTCCAGTGTCGAACTTTGCCACACCTTCTACATAACCCAGAAGGCTGAGGCCTTCTGTTCGATTCATTCCTGGGAGTATTATTTTTAGAGATGCTTTGCCTACAATTTCTTTTTATATGTCCTATATTACCACAGTTATAACATCTGACATGTTGATATCTCTTCAAACCTTTGGAGATGGCTTCTCCTACCCAAACTTCTATGTCACCATAGTTAAGACCTCTGTTATCTTGATGTCTTCTCAAACCTTTAGATGTGGCTTCTCCTACCCATGCTTTAGTGTTATTGCCATTATACTCAATGTTGGCTATATATAGGACCCATTCATCCAAAGGTGCTGATAGAATTTTTAAAGGCCAAAGCACTTGTTTGCATTGAGGATTCGCATTGTCATAACGATTCTATGAGTATTTGCCTAGAATCTATGCTGGCTACCTCTAATTGTACTGCTCTAAACAACCTTTCTAGAAACATACTGAAACGTTCTCTTGGTCCTTGCTTTATTTTGGTATAAGATTCTATCCTCTCCCTTAGTTCATGAACCTTATCCTAAGCATTCAGAGCTGCTGTACTGCATAGAGACAAGATATGTTCATCATAGGCAGCTTGGGTTTCTGGGTCAGCATAAATACCCTCAACAAGAATTTTATCTTTGGGAGCTTCATAACCTTTTTTTAAGCCCTGAAGTTCAAGAGCCTTTGCTTCCTCTCTCCATAAAGCCCTCCCTTCTAATTGAGAGGAGTTTTCAAGAACAGATGATATTAATTGATCCCAATCCTTAGGGGTTACCTTGTTATTCTTTGCCCATGATTCTATTTATTGCTTCACATATGGTGAGTGCATGCCATAAGAGACTACTGCTTCCTTTGTACTTTTTTAAATCTTTCATACATATTGGTTCCCACTGATATGCAATGACACCTCTTGGGTGTTTTTTTGTTGCTGATTTTTCATTAATAGATATAGGGAAAGCTCCCCTGACCCTAAATGGTGTAGAAAATTTTAAGATTTTTTTCATGCCCTGTTACCTGGAGCTCTTCTTCTGATGTATCAGATTGAAGGTCTTCTAAAGCCTGAAGTCTATTCACCATTGCTTCTTTGAGTGTCTGAACTTTTTGAAGCATATCCCTTTCTAGAGCCTTCATTGCATTGGTCAGTTTCTTACTTTCTCCAACTATGAATGATTCCATGTTTTTTATATTCTCATCCTTAGATATTATCTGAATGGCATGTAAACTGCCTTCCAGAAACAATGTTCTATCTACTAGCTTGCCATTATCCTCAGACATAAAAGAGATTCTATCTACTACTCTTTCCATCTGATGTTCCAGGTTTTTAACCTTATTAGTAGCTTCCATCCAACCTGGAATGTTTCTGCTAGTGTGCTAATGAATTACATTGTTTCTGTTTTGGTTGTTGAGGCAACATCAGACATGGAACAAATTCTGGTTTCTATTTGGTCATTTTTATGTTCCATGTTTTGTATGTATCTACCTGTCAGCTCTCTGTTGCCATCTTCAATATTCTGAACGTTTTTTCCTAAGCATTCTAAGTTTTGCGTTCTGTCATTTTCAATGTTTTGAATCCTTGTTACTAAGTCTCCTATGGTTTGAACAAGTTCCTTAGTGTTTGCGCTAATCTCAATCCATTTCTTTAAGAATATCATATTAATGAAAAAACCCATTGCTATTACAAAAAAAATGAATATATTGATCCAGTCATAATTTTCTTCTGCTAAGATTCCTTCTACATATGAAGTAAAAAAAATTCCTAAAGTCCTGCATTGTAAAATTATCCACCATAGGTATGGAACAATTGTTCTCAGATATTATATCAGCTTAAATTGCAAAAGATGTCACAATTACTTTAGGTGTAATTCCGCTGTCCTGGAGCTTTGATGCTTTTAGTTGTAGATCTCAACTTGTTGTAGTTACACTTGGAGGTGTAGCAGCAAATAGTGTCCGGCAGAAGAGGATCCTTCTGATCCCGGTCCCTGTAGAATAGCTTTTAACAAACTAAGGCAAGCAAAATTTTGTTAAATGAAGGAGTGAAACGAGCCTTGTACAAATTGTTGAGACCACAGGGCTAACAGGTGCCGCCTGCAACTGGCACTGCCGGGCCGCAAGCACACAAACAGGGCAGGCCCGAATCTGGGCCTTGTGCAGCAACACAAGAGCAGGGCTGGCACCACAGGGCTCTATGCGAATGCAATCTGAGGGAATGGGCAGAAATGAGCAGTGGTCTCAGAGCCGCAATGGAGATAAAAGGAGTTGTAGGGCAGACACAAATGTCTCACGAGCTGTGGTGTGTCCGCCTGGTTAGGCAAGGGACCCTGCCTGTTCAGGGATGATGGGGGAGGGGTCAGCAGCTTCTGCTGCCTGGGTGAAACCCAGGTACCCTGAAAATCCTGATTCAGCTTTTGACACCAGATATTGCGTTTTAATAAGGATCAGGATAACAAATAGGCCAAATAGATGTTTATTCATGGAGAAATAACTCGCAACATAGACAGATGAATACCAGCAGGCTAAATCAGATGCTTTCCTCTCCTTGTACCACCAGCAAGAGAGCTTTCCCCAGCTCCTCCTCAGACCTAGTTCCATGGGTCACTTCCACCCCTGGCTCCACCTCTCAATGGGTGTGGTCAGTGCCACAGAAGCAGACAAAGTGAATATCCCACTACAGTTTATAAAATATAGTTATGCTTTTTCTATTTTTGATTCTTAACAGTTCTTGTATAATAATTTAAAAATCCTTATAATCTTCAACAGTTGTAAGTGGGAGGTTAGTCAGAACAAACATTTTATAAAATTAGGTAAATCATCTGTTGTTTTCCAGATCTTTTCCAAGGGCTCCTACAGTCTAGCCTCCTCTCCCCTACAGCTCATGCTTTGTTTCATGTCCCTGAAAGCTGCTTCACAATGGCTGTGCTTAAAACATTGCTACCGTCTGACTTCCCTTGGGTCAGCCAATGGGCATTCATGCAGGACACTGTGAAGAGGCCTTTGAGGAGCATAGAGCAGGAATATTGGTAGCCCTGGTCCCTTCCACTCTGTCAGGTCATAAGCCAGTTCCAACCCTCCCCCCCCCCCCCCCCGAAAATACTTCTTGTGAACTAGTATCTAGTGCTATCTAAGAAAGCATTTATCTTCTCTATCAAAAAAGGTAACCAGAAATGTCTTCCAACATAAATCAGGTGTTATATGATCCCATAAACTATAAATTGGGTTGTTTAGCTTTGTTCTCTTGTAAAATAAAGTAGCACATACATTTTATCTCACATCACAGGCATTTGGAGGCACAAATGAGTAATTGCCTGTGCTCAGATTCCCCCGGTGTTCCCTATGCCTGCTCTTACCAGCTCCCTGTTATCCACATAGTTGTACTTGTGGATCCACAACTACTTCTTTGTGGCTATTTCATGGAAGCAGGAGAAATCTTAGAACGTAGAATGGACATGTTTGATAGCTTGTGACACACTTTGTAGAGCTAAATTTATGAACTGCTAAATTTTAGAACTACAGGCAGCTTTCCACAGAATGAATGTTTAAAGCATCCCCCTTGAAGGATAGGTGGACAAGGCATATGATGAAAGTGGCAAAGGGGAAGGGTCTCACTCAAAGGATGGCAGGTATGAGTGTATGAAAATCAACACAATGGAAAATACATAATTTAGAAGACAGACAATGTAAAACAGTTAATTAAAAAGACAGACATGAAAACAAGCGTATGGAGAACTGAGGCAGCATGCACAGAACCTGCACAGGCTGGCTCCTGGTCCTTTGCATGTGTATTATGGCTTCAGATTAGAGTTTTCATAGTATTCCTGAGTGGTCTCTGATTCATGTGTGTTTGTTTGACTTGTCCAACTCCAATGTGACAGTTTTTTTATTTATCTCATTTGCTTGTATTGGATTGTTTTATTATTATCACTTGGAAACCTGTTTATTAATGAAAGACAGAAAGAGAGTGGATTGGAATGGGGAGGAGGTAGGAAGGATATGGGAGGAGCAGAGGGATGAGAAAGCATAATCTGTATTATGTGACAGAATATTTTCAATTAAAGGAAAATTTTAATTTGAACAATTTAAAAAAATCAAAAAGAAAGAAAGAAAGAAAAAGCACATAGACATGGACCTCTGAGTATAGACAAACTCTTTTCTTCTTTTCCTCCTCCTCATCTTCCTCTCCCATTCCTCCTTCTACTTCTTTTCTCCTTCCTGTTTCCTTCTCTTGCTCCTGTCCTTGATCCTCTTCTCCCTCATTAGTGTTTTGATAAATAGTCTTACAGTGTAGACAAAGTGTTGCTGAGTTCCTCGTCTCCCTCCCTCATCTCCTGGCATTCAGGTATGCACTTCCACATCCAGCCTGTGTCTCTGGTTATTGACAATGAAAACATTCAGAATATATACCTGAGAATAATATTTCACTCTTTGTGGATGTTTATGGAAAGAAGAGAATCAGCAAGTAAACAGATAACCAAAAATATTTCTCTAGATACTAACAGAAAAACTTTCACTTAATACCTAGAAATGCTTCAATATGAAATATGCATGGGCATAAGACATAACACTGTTTTGTGAATGTAATTGCAAATGTTAATGAAATTACAAACAAACAAACAAAAAATACAGGGACCACAACTTATATAAGAAGGCACTTCAAACTATAAAACAAAGTTAGGGGGAATTAGTATAAATATGAAATATGTAGGTCTACAAGCAACAAAGATGTAAGTCTCCTAACAAAGGTATCAACAAACTACATGAGAAATTTTTATTTTAAAAAATCATTTTGTTTTCTTCCAATAGTGCAAGATGGCTTTAGTATTCAGAAGTTTTGATGGGAATAATGTAGGAGACCTCTTAGATAGTTTGCTTATAAATTTTCTAAGTGCATATTATATAAAGTAATTAGAGATGGCTTCAGTGTCTACAGTTTCAAACATTTTTATTGAAACAGATGATGTTTATCTTTTTTTTCAGATTTAGAGTTTCTTTTTATTGCTGGTTTCTGCCTATGGGCCTTGCTAGTTGTCAGGGTTATTACATACATACATACATACATACATACATACATACATACAATGTATGTGTGTACATATATATATGTTGTTATTATGTATACACTGCTTATTTCACACTCTAGTTTTGTTGTGAAATTATTCTTTTCAACATCTTTGTACTCATTTATTCATTCATTCATTCATTCATTCATTCATTTATTTATTCATAACAGGGCCTCATGTATTCAAGGCTGGCTTTGAAGTCCTATGTAGCTAAAGATTACCTTGATGCTCCTGCCTGTGTCTTCACAGTGCTGGGAGTACAGGTATGTCAACATCACTAGTACTGTTGGTGCTGGGGATCTAACTCAGAGCTTTAAGGATACTGAACAGTTTCTGTGAACTAAGCTGTATCCCTGAGCCAGGAAAATCTTAATTATCTTAATTTTAGGTAAATAAGCTATCACATGCTTTATTTTAGGTAAACCAATCCCATCCTTTATAATAATTTTCATTATGATAATGTTGTATTTCTTTACATAACTTGAACACATCTAAATAAGAATAACCTTTTTATTTTGACATTCGTAACTTTAATTTTATATTTTTACTTTTATATATTTATGGAATGCATCTACTTTTTCAATTTTGTTTTCATTTTAACACAATTACATAAAATGCTTATATATATATATATATATATATATATAACACACACAATTCACAAATATATATATATATATTGAACAGTTTTTGGTTATAATAAGTTGAATCCATACCAAAGGTGTTTTAATTCTTTTGGCAATGAATGAAGAAAGCAATATGTTTTACAATATAATTTTTAAATAATTCTTTATAAGACACACAGACAAATGATTTCCAAAGGCCAAGTAGCTCCTGTATGTAAGCAAGCGTTACTCTCTGGACAGTCTGCTGACAACCCTGAACCTTGTATTGCTCTCATCATCTACCCCCAGAGCATGACTTCTTTTCCAAAGACATCTCAGAGCTGAACAGCTATCTAGAAGAAGCAACCCACAAAGTGGAGCATCTGGAGCAGCAGAAGAAGATGCTGGAACAAGCCAACGCCAAGATCCAGAAGGACATCGATTACATGAATCACCATGCTCCTCTGATGGAGACAAAGCGGAAGCAGGAGCTAGAAGCTCTGAAGAAGCTCTATCATAAAAAGTTTGAGGTGACTAAATGCATGTGTACTCTGAGAATGTAATGTCTCTTCTAAGGTTGACCTGTAGTTTATTTTGCTAATAATCTGTTCAGTTATAACTTACTGGCATTCATTTAGATGTCTTAGCCACTTACCTAGGATGATTAAAAATATTCATTTGACTCATTAAAACTACAGAAATTCAAACTCATTTTTAAACCATAGTTTTCACTGAGTGAGAAAGTAAGTAGAACATATCAGTAATTCAATCATTGATAAAAATTAGAAATGTAATGACACTTCAAATGATAAATAAACTCAACTACATTGTGAAATCATTCTATGGAAAAAATAACTTATTTGAAATTGTCCCATAAATAATAAATTTACCTCATATTAATGTTCTTTTATTTTAAAGAAAACAAAACAAGTCCTTGGATGATTCCCATGTTTAACACACAGCACCATCTTCATCACTCCATCACCAAAATACCATTATTAACACTATTATTAATTTTATCTATTTATAAGGAAAACATAAACAACATTTTAAGACAGTATCACACATTCTGAATTACAAAGTGCCATACTTTGACCAGGTAAGTTTCTGAATCATTTTTCTAAGGTAACATTGTTTTATTTTTGAACTTTTATGTTTAGTTTTTGTGTGTGTGTGTGTGTGTGTGTGTGTGTGTGTGTGTGTGTGTGTGTAATCTTTAGTGTACCGTGTGCATTCAAGTATATGTGGTGGCTAGAAGAGGGTGTCGATCCTGCAGATCTACAGGCAGCTGCGAGTCATTATGGTATTTGGGACCAAACCAAGCTTCTTTGCAGAAACAGTAATTACTCCTCACCACTGATCCATCTCCCCAACCATTTATATTGTTTTAATGTAATAAAATAACTCTTCATAGATATAAATCTAGTCTAGTTTAGCTATGTATTCTATCACATATATATCAAACATTTTATTATTTAATTTTTTCTTTCTTTTTCTCTCTATGGCATTGAGATTTTTTCTAACATCTTTGATGAAACTGCGGTTTTCCTGCACCCAGTAACTTCACATCAATGCTTGCGATTCAATGTCCATGTGAAATTTCCTCAGCTGTATACCAAGTAATTATTGGGTAATGAGTGAGTTCCATGTTCTGTTTCATTAGCTAATGCTCCACTGTTCTCCAAGGTTCCTCTGACAACCTTTCTGGAGTAGTGTTTGTGCTGAAGACTGTTTTTTTTTCCCACCTTGGAGGATACTGTTCCATCCTAGTATCCTTCTATAATTTAAAAATCAATGTGTCAGCTGGAGTTACTTACCCATTTTTCTGGTCAGATTTTGCTTCCACTGGGAAGGAGGTTGGAATTACAGGTTGGAATTGTAAGAAAGCTCTCTGTCAGAAACTGACCCTTTCAAAAAAAAAATACCTCTGACCATTCCTGAATATGCTGGATAGTTTTCTGTCAATCTGACACAAATTAGTATCATCTGAAAGTAGGAAACCTCAATTGAGAAAATGCCTCCATAAGATCCAGCTGTAAGACATATTATTTCCTTAATTAGAAATCAGTGGTGGTGTCTAGCCCCTGGTAGGCGGTACGATCCCTGGGCTGGTGGTCCTAGGTTCTATAACAAAGCAGGCTGAGCAAGCTGTTGAGGAGAGCAAGTGAGCATGCATCATCACTCCGTGGTCTCTTCATCAGTTCTAGCTTCCAGGCTCCTGCCCTGCTTGAGTGTCTGTCCTGATATCCCTCAATAATGAACAGCAATATGGAAGTATAAGCCAAATAAGCCCTTTCCTCCCCAACTTGTTTTGGTCACGGTGTTTTATAAAGTCAACAAAATCCCTCAGACACAGCTTCCCTGCTACCCAGGCATGATGGCTGTGGTTCTTACTTTATCACAACAGGCAGTCTCTGGTAAGCATCCAGAAGAAAAGATGGTGAACTGAAAGACAGAGGGAGATTGGGACCCCAGTTACATGAAGAAAAAGTAAATCCAACCTTGTTCCACCTATTCTGTTTGACCTTGTCTTGATCCTAAATGACTTGGTGCAGGATTTCTCAACAACTGACAATTGCATCAGCTATTGTCTATTGGTTTAAACTGCTCTCTATTTGACAAATGAAGACCAGAAGGGGAAAAGCTACTCATAGCAGACAAGTTAACATTTTTCTTTGTCAATAGCCTTTGGTATTGCTGTACAAGCATTGTTGTCAGGCAGCTTGAAGAGTGGGCTTAGGAGGAACTCACTGCAACAGACCAAAAAAACAGGACTTTGTGTAGATCCTATAAGAGATGCATGGTGGATAGTCTTGAGTCAACATGGGGGGTATTAAAAGCTTCTGTCTTAGGCAAGAACTTTTAACTTAGAGGATTCTGAGTGAAACAGATTACCTTTCATCATCTAATCAGGTCAAGTCCTGGACAGCATCAAGGTTGACCTCCATTGAGTAAAATGGAATTCTGGAAGCATCGCCATTTGGATTTGGACTGTTTATTTCCCTTGTCCAGTCAATGAGGCCACACTGTAAATTTTGGGCCTCTGTAGCCCATGAGTCAGTTCCTTAAACTAAGTCTGTCTTTGTGGGCCTCTTTATCTCCTGTTGAACCCTTTCCTAAGAATTCTGGGTAACATGGCTACCCTTATGGAAGGAATGGGATCTGTTACCTCTACCTCTTTGCTCCTTTGCTTTGTTCTTTGGTTGTATTACTCAATCAGAACTTCTTACCCACTGGCTTTAATTCAGCTTGTCACCCCTGCCACTCCAGATGGGAGAGTGAGTCTGCCCCTCTCAGTTTCTGCAAAGGGAGCCAGGAACTGTGATGAATCTACACTCTGGCTGTGCAGTACCAAGGAAAGGATTTCCCCACAACGCAGCTGAGGCACAGCTAGAGAAGGTTACATATATCATGCCGCCAAAGGAAGAAAGCCTATAGTGACAACCTATAGACAGCCTATAGAGGAAGAAAAGTAGTAATTTGAACAAGAAAACACATCTTCCATTTATGAAATGAATATAACTGACAAAACTCACTGCCAGGACCAAACACCTCCTTAGAGAGAAGCAGAAGCACACAGAGCTGTAGGAAACAGGCAGAGAGCTTTTCCGAGCCCAGGCTCTGGAATTGGAGTTTATGTGTTATGTGTTTAAGTCCCTACTATAAGTGTTAAGATCTTCCATAATTGTTATAAAGCTTTGTGCCTTGGTTTCTTCATACACAAAATGATATGTTAAGAACCCATGTTCTATGTGATTAGTGTGTTCCTGAATTAGATAAAAAGGTTCAAAACAGAGCCTACCATAACATAAAGAATGCCATGAAAATGATATATGTAGGGAAATTCCTAGCTGCAGATGTTTATATGGGAAAATAAAGATCTAAATTAACAATGACCCTGGGGAGAATTAAATTCCAAAGCAGAAGACGAGGTAAAAAACAGTGAGGATGGGATAATATTGGGGCACAACTGAGGAGGGAGGATGTGTTCATTTCTTTCATTAAGCAATACATTAAGCCTACACCAAAGCAAATCCCAGAGTCTCACTCTTGGCCACTGTCTGCTCTCAGGCACATGTCCCAGACAAGTAGAGAAGAGCCCAAGTGTTTTTGAACCTGATAAAATTACTCAGTTAAACATTCTGCAGGGAGCTGCTAAAACTTAGCTAAAACTTAGCTCTACCTGAAGCCATGCTTGTGCATGTGACCTGACAGGGAGGATGGTAGCCCAGCACTGGGAATATGCCTGAGACTGACAAATTGTACACCTGGAATTGTTCTTTTTATGCTATGTGTGTTTTGACTAAAATGAATATAAAAACAAATTATCAAATGTATATCACATTTAATTTTAAAAGTTCAGACTATCTAAAATATAATTTCACTCATGAAAATTTGAAAATGTGTAGACATTGCCCAAAGATCCAAGAAGAAATTTATAAAAAGAAACCTACCAAAATGTTAACTGATTGTACCTCATATTGGATTCTAGGATTTGGTGACAGTGTAATTAGGTGTGATTTAGACTATAAACAACTAATCATTTCAATATTACTTTTAAATGCCCAATCTATAGAAAAGGAGAATTAGTCTTAAACAAATTAAAGTTAATATTCTTAATACTAGAATGTTGTAAAATTTTTAGAAAAAATATTGACAAATATATCTGAAAATAGGATATAAAACGCTTGCAAAATAGCCCTTTAGCATAAGAAATCACTCAGTGAGCAACTCTTTGTAGGAGGCCACAAATGACTCAACATTAAGAAATGTGAGAATACAACTTAGTTTGTCAACAAAATAAAAGAAAAATAATGATTTTTATAGAAAGACTCCTAAAATATATTTGTCAGAATTACAATGCTAATTTGGCATAGAGAATATGCCTACAACCTGGTGTTTGGTGGTCAGTGCAAGGGATGCAGATTCTGAGGTCAGGCAAGTCTACCCAGCAACACTTGGTATTTTCTTAAATCAGAAGGTTATAATAAATAAGTAAAATATAAACTTAACTTGTTTCTAGTTAACAAAGTATTCTTTTTCAAAAATCACTAGCACTCACAGTAACCATTGAAACCCTGCAGCCATCTCAAGCAAAAGCGGGAGAAAATGGGTACATAAGAGACGATGTATGCTAAAGAAAGAAATTTTGCCGAAGTGACAAGACAATAAAATGAAATAAAAATATTTTAAATAAATAAAACAATTTTCTTATAATGGAAGTGCCAAGTCTCAAGACCTTTCCTCACAAAATACCCATAATTAGTATTTAAAACATCTGAATACAGGCTTGAGAGATGGCTCAGTAATTAAGATTACTTGCTACTTTTGGGGAATATCAAGGCTCAGAACTGCTGGAAACTCCAGCTCCAGCTCTTCTGGGAACCACTTCCGACCTCTGTAAACACTGCCCATGCACATGATGTATCAGTCTTTTAAGTTTTTTGGAACACAAATGCTCTCTTGTTCTACTGGTGAAAAATTAAAGCTATATATCCTTTTTTTTCCCCCTGAGAGTAATTTGCCAGCCACTCTTCATGAAAGTCTTACCTTCCAACTCAGCACATTATCTTATTAGCAGTGCCTTTGTAGAAAATATTTAAGCTTGCAAAGTTTCTTTGCAGTTCACTTCATCAGAGTGGGGTTTGTGTGTTTCCTCACATGTGTTCATCAAGTTTTGAATAATGTCCACATGCCTGGCCATGAGAAGAGCAGTGATCATCACGTGGTGTGATGCAGACAAGAGAGTCAAGTAGGAAACAGACAGGAATGATGGGTCAGGAAAAAACTGTTGATGGCATCTGTTGATTATTAGACATCAATTATTAGGGACTATTACAGGAAGATAGCAATGGTTATTTCTAATTGAAATGCTTTTGCTACTTGACATTTTCGTATTTCTTTGCAATATTATAGTGTATAAACATTACAAATCAACATGTATTGGTGGTTTAAAGAATAATTTTTAATTTGAGCACACAAAGTTGTAGCTTTTATGCTTTTGTAGTACTATTGTCAGGGTAAAGGAAACATGGAACACTGTTTTCTAGGCAGTACACATTCAGAGGATCAGTTACGGTAAGATACGTGTGTTAAAAATTAAAGCCTAAATTATGAGTGACATCAAAATTCTTTTATTTGATCATTTACACATATATGGACAAACTTTTTTGTTTCTAGGTAATGGAACAATATAGAGAAGTTCATCATGAGCTTAAAGTGTCCATCGAACAGTATGAAAATGCAAAATCAAGGTTCAAGCAATTGAAAGACGATCATGAAAAAGACATAGCCCAAGAGGAAACAACTGTAGAAAGCTACAAGTAAGAATCTACCATAATTAAAATGCATAGCATCTAGAAATGAAATGTTAAACAAAACTGTTATAAATATCAGTGATAAAAAACTTTCAAAGAGCACAGAATTTACATTGCTTGTGCCTATATCATCACTAGTGTATGCCAATTGAAATTTAAATAGTAATGTTCAAATTTATGTAAATCCACAAATTAGTACATCTCTATTTAAAAGTTGTCATGTGTATAACCAAACTTCATGAGGATAATCTGTAGCACCAATGTATATCCCTGTCATCTGTGACTGCCTTTCTTTTAAAAAAGGAGATATCATACATTACAAATCAATGCAACAATTATATATGTAGGAATTAATTTTTTAACTTATATTTATTTTCTTACCAAGAGAACAATATTTTGAATGCATAAATTATCTCTTTCTTATTAATAACTGAAAGTTTATCTCCTAGTATTAATTTCTAAAGTAAATATGTCTTGCTATCTTGATTAGGACATCTATGTGCATGATAAGACAACATAGACAAAAGCAATTTAGAGAAAGGGGGCTTATTTCAACTTACAGTTTGTATTCCATCATCCATAAAAGCCAGGGCAGGAACTTTGATGCAGAAGCCGATGCAGAGAAGTATAATTTACTGTCTTGTTCTGCCTACTTACTTATAGAGGCAGGGACCACTAGCCCAGAAATGGCACTGCCCACTGTAAATTAGACCCTCACATATCAATCATCAATCATCAAAACAAAACAACACCACATAGTTGCTCATAGGTAAGTCTGGAGAGCGCATTGTCTCAATTGATGTTCCATCTTTCAAAATGATTCTAGCTGTGACAAGTTGGCAAAAACCTATCCTGCACACTGCACAGTTTCCTTCACTGCTACTTAAGTGATTGTTCAGCATTTATAATCTCATGCTTAGCCCAAACATGTTGAATTTGAATTGGTGCTTCCAAAAGATTACAAGACAATGTTAGAGGAACAAAATATTATTACTGATTTTGCTACCTTTTTAAGTTGAATATTGATACAACATTATAAAATTCTATCATATGACAGAGGGATTGGGAAGATGGTTCACTGGGTAGGAGTACTTCCTCTGCAAACATGAGGACCTGTGTTCAAATCCCCAAAATCTTAAGTAAAAACATGGGAGTGATGATTAAGCCAGACAACCAAGCCAAAAACCAAGACAGCTGCCCTTTCAATGAAAGTCTGTCTCAAGGCGTTAAGACTAAATGTAACAGAGAAAGACACCAGATGTCCTCCTCTGGCCTCCACATGAGTGTGTGCATCCACACACATATGCAAATATTCATGAATACACATGCATCAAACACACAACACAAACCGTACCTGTGGTGATATATTATGCATGATTTATTAAAGCTTTCCTAAGGGTTCAGAAAGTGAAGCTAGTCACAAGCCATAGAGGAATGGTGATGCATATCTTAATCCCAGCAGTCATACTAGCAAGCCATAGACACAGGCAGTGGTGGCACATGCTTTTAATCCCAGGACTAAGGAAACAGGCAGATAGATCTCTCTGAGTTCAAGGCTGCTCTGGGCTATACAAGAGTGGAGTGTAACAGAGTTCATTCCTTTGCTCCTAACAATTGGGATCACATGCCTTTAATCCCCATACTAGGTAAGTAAAGACCAGAGTTATAATGGATATGTGGAGAAAGGAATATAAAGAGGAGAGGAGGAGACAGGAAATACCTCCCCAACTACCTAACTAATAAAATGGAAGTCAATGTCATCTAGTTGATTTTTGTTGCCTGTTGTTTCCTGGTTATCAAGTGCTGATATTTTGGTGATATAATTTGTATAAAATTTCTGCTATTTTTCTATTTTTCAAGGCTTCCTTTGGCAATACCTCCTATGCCTGGGCTTCTGTGTGTATTTGGGAGCTGACTGCTGTTCAATAACATATGAATAATAATATTTATTAATAAATATTATGTAGTCTTGTTTTTTGTTCTGGCCATGCTAAGTTATGCTGTGCTTTCCCCCAAAATGTTTGCCTTCGTTATTTTTCCTTACAAATAATTATAGACAAACAGAAATCTAAGGAGTTCTTAATTCCCATCCCCAGGCTTCTCCCATGGGAAGATCTTGGAGTGGAGCTTAACTATTAATGGTATCAGACTAGGAAACAGGCCTTGTTCTGTTTTTACTATATTTTTACATGAACTCATTTGTGTGTGTGTGTGATTGCATATATGTAACCTTCTCTTGTGTGTGAATTCAATATCTACTCCACAAATCCAAATATAGAATTTTTCACCTCCTTTACTCCCTTGATGCTTGCTTCCCTGCTTTTTCTTATCTTCAGAGCTTTGTCTTTTGGGCATGTTACACAAGTGCGTCATAAAACATAAACCTTTGGATTCTTATTTCCTTTCTTTAAACTAAATGTAATGACACTGAGATTAATCCAGCTTAGCAGGTGTGCCCAAAGGCCTTGGAATTTACTACTAAGTGGGACCTTGTGTTGTAGATGTTCTGGCTGTGTTTAACCAATCTCACTTGGGGGGGCATTTGGTTAGTTCCAGTTTATTGTGAGCCTGGTTAAAACTATTTTAGAAATTAATGAGTAATGTGTGATTATTAATTTTTCATTTTTCTGGAATGCCTGTCCCTGAATATGTTTGCCAGACAGTGTATCAAGAATGTGTTTAGTTTTATTAGAAACCACAAATTGGCTCCAGGGTGTGGACAGACCATTTGACATTCAGCAAGAAGAGATCAACTATTTATCTCAATGTAATATTTTTATTAATTATTTAGAAATTTCATATGATGCACCCCAAGCATGGTCCCTTCCCAGTCCTTTCTGGTCCACCCTTCTACCCTGGTGGCCTACCCCCAAAAGGAAAAAAAAACATATACACTGAGTCCAATTCGTGTTGCAATATACTCATTGAAGCATGGTCAAACCCCAATACCCAGTTCCTTAAAGATTATTGAGTCTCCCACACACACACACACACACACACACACACACACACACACACACACACACACACACCACAAACCACAAGCCATCAACTGAACAGCTACACTTTGTATCTTTATCAAAAATTTTAAGGGCTCCTTTCAATCGCTTCTTATATGGAGTTTCTTTTTTCTTTATTATTTTTTTTTCTGAGGTGGTATGTGTTCCTGGTCTATGCACTACCACCTGAGATAACTTTTTAAAAGAAAAAAAAATAGTTCAGTCCCTCTAGCACATTTGCAGCACTGAAGCTTTTGTTGACATTTCTTTTGCAGGTTTTGTGCTTATATGTTATTGAATAGTTTATTTTATGAAGTATCTGATCAGGTGTTTCTCCTGGCTGCTGTAGATAATTCTGTCTTTATAGAGAACACAAGTTAATTTTTTTTTAAATTAGATACATAAATTGCAAACATTGTATAGTTTATGAGCGGTTTGTCTTTTTATCCCATTATGGGGATATTTTGTCGTGGAAAAGTTTTAAGTTTTGTTAGAATTTAATTTTCCAATCCCTTTTTTAATAGGTGCAGTACCATGGAAAAACCTGTTGTCCTAAAGCTCAATTCACAAAGTATTTTCTTTTAAATATTGGCTATAGTTTTACATGTTATACTTAGATGCAGTCAGTAAATGGTACATGAGATTTAGTCAGATTTGGTTATTTTTTCCCCTTTGCATTCAGTTTTCCCTGGAGCATCATCCATGTGGCCTGGCATTGTGTGTCATATTGCTTTGACTGTCGTGCTGTTTTGTGAAACATGGTCAAGAATCATCTAGTCATATTTTCATGGCTCTTGTTGTGTACACAGGGTCTGTTCCATTGCTCTACATGCCAAGCACTGTCAATACCACCCCCTATTTTATCAATGTACTCACATGATAGTTCTTGACAATAGAGAGAGTGACTCTCTGTACTTTATTCTCCTGATTCTTCTGGCTTAGCAGATGTGAAAATGGTGATATTTAAATGCCCAGTGACTTTTCATCACTTTATTTCTCAACTTCTCCTGCAAGATAATCCAAAATAGTCCCCCAAAGAGTTAAATAATACATGCATAATTTTCTCTCTGTTCTTTTCATTTGGAAACACAGATGCTAGTTCTCACTCTTTACCTAATATCTGAGACCCTTTAGGAATTTGGAACTGCTGTGGGATATAAACATTTTTAGAATAAATTCCACTGATTCATAATAAGTTAGAAGCTATTTGTCTTTTCAATGTGAATAAAGTCATCTTTCTTTTTCTCTTAGGAAGGAGCTAGGTAAGCTGAGCCATCTGCAGGCTCACTACTCAACCTCAATTGAGTCTGTGAATATCCACATTGAGGAGGATGAGGAGACAATGACTGAGATGCTGAGAGAAACACAGAGCACAACAAATGAAGTATCAAATCTGCTGAAAACAGTGAGTTTTTAATAGTATGAATAATCAGAAAATGGTTTTAAACTAGAAGTAGTACATTTTGTTAATGATTGAATACCAGACAATTTCTTGCCTACACTAGTTTTCTCTTGTTGGATAACAAAACAGATTTGGCAGCTGCACAGAATGCCTATTTTGTCATTAGTTAAAAGTTTTATTGGTTTTTTATTTATTTTTTATTGGTTGATATTTGTTGTATATAGTTATGTTTCTCAATGACATTTTTATGCAAGTATATCATGTGTATTGGCAAAAATCACCTTCTATTACCATCTCCTGCCTTGCCCTCCCTCCCATTCATTGGTCTTTTTCCTAAATAGTTTTCCTTCTAATTGCCTGTAGGCATGTATAAATGGATATGTCTATACATGTATTTATTTGTGTTTGTGTGTGTGTATACATGTATATATAGGACTTGTATCATGACATCTAGATTCCACACATGATTTGGAGCATGAGTTTGACTACCTTTACTTAACATACTCATTTTTAGTTCCATCTATTTTTCTGCAAATGCCAGGTGTTATGCCAAGTTCATGAGAACCCAAAAAGACCACCAAGGAACTGACTCTCTGATGCAAATGCATAAGGTTTAATGTTAAGTTACAAGCCTCGCCAAGAACCCTTTCCAACAAACTGGTACAGCAGCTGCAGGAAAAGGGCACCTGGCCTCAATTGCAAGGGGTTTTTAAGGGAAACTGCAAGCAGGGTGGTACATGCCTTGGCTGTTCAGGATTGGGTAAGAGGTAGGTGGCCTTTGGATTCACTGACATGAGGGCTAGGAGAATTCATATTTTTGGCAATACAGCCTGTTACTTTACATATTTTTATTGTTTGTCATGGGGCGGGAACATTCTATGGTTTGGGGGGGTTACACCTTGGTCTTTTCACATTTATGAAAGTTGTCTAGGGTTGTTTTGGGTTTTTTTGTTTGTTTGTTTGTTTTTGTTTTTTAATTCTTTGGAACAGGGTGGAACTGGGTAACTCAGAGGTCAAGGTGGAGTTGCTCTACTCTGATAAAGTTGCTGAGGTTTATTTGAGTTTTAACGCTTTCACATAGTTTTGCTCTCAATTATATGTAACACAAATAATACAAATCCAGAGACAGGTATTGGTGTTCAAGCTGAAGATCAGAAAAGCAAAGCAGCCAGCCACTGCAGAGATTTTGCCTCTACCAAGGTTATGGAGATCCTGTCTTCAACATGGCTGGAGACTAATTGCCCCAGGACTGAATACCAGGTCTAAGACACTGCTCCTGTCTTGTATACCTCTCTAGTTCTGGGATTAAAGGTGTACACTACCACTGCCCAGCTTCTATGGGTAACTATTATGGCTTCTGGAATTAAAGGTGTGTGCCATGACTGTCTGGCCTCTAGGCTGTGGCTAGCTTTGCATTCAGATCTCCAGGCAGGCTTTAGTGTATCACAAACAATATATCACCACATTTTTTGCCCGAGTATTTGTTTGTTTGTTTGTTTGTTTGTTTAACAAGTGCCCACAATTAGAAAACCATGAACTTATTAAGAGTCTTTGGAGATATAGAGAGATTGTGGATATTTTAGAGAGGTTTGGATTTTAAAAGAGATTTAGTGTTTTAAAGACCCGGAAATTTAAAGTAGAGCCATTAAATTACTTATGTTTTATACTGAAACACTGATATTGGCATGCCATCTCAGAAACAAATGAAAAAGGACGTGTCCTTTTTGACTAATGATGTGTCTGCATGTCAGGTTGACTATTTTTGTCTACTTGACATAAACTAGAATCACTTTGCGAGAGGGGGCCTCAATTGAGAAACTAATCCCACCAGACTGACCTGCTGGCAAGTCTGTGGTGCAATTTTTATTTGATGATTGATGTGTGAGACCCGAGCTCACAGTAGAGTGTGACACTCTTGGACTGGTGGTCCTAGTTACAATAGAAAAGCAGGCTGAACAAGTAATGACAAGAAACTCAGAAAGCAGAATTCCTCTGTGACCTTTGCTGAAGTGCCTGCTGCTAGGTCCCTGCCTTTATTTATTGCCCTGACTTCATTCAGTGAAGGGATGTGAGAATTTTTAAGATGAAGTAAACTCTTTCCTTACCACGTTTCTTTGGGTCACAGTGTTTCATCACAGAAACAGCAAGCCTAACTAAGACAGTGTGGATGTAACGTCCCAAAATATATAATTTGTTGGAAGATATAAGCATAAGCCCTAGGAAAATGTAGGAGTCAGAAGATTATATATTATTATTCAAATAGTTATAACATTCAAAAAATTTGCTACTCATAGTTCAATTTGTCATCTGTAAAATGATTACCATTGATGAGATATTTTAAAAGAAGAGACAATTATTTGCTAAGCCTGTAATCTTTTATTTCATACATCATTTTTAAACGGGCAACCCTGTGCCTCCTTAATTTGTTGTAATAACATCGTATTATTCATGACAGGCAATCGTGAAAGCATTTAAAAGGTTCCTAGTAGTTTTCAATTACAGAAATTGTTTGGACTACTACACATTCCAGGGAAGATTAGAGCATGGTGAAATTTAAATATATTAATTCTTCAGCATTTCTCCCATTATAAGCAACATTTTCTGGAGCACACATCAGGCACTTAGTTAAAAGCAGTGATGTGCACTATCATCCAGCCTTGTTTATGGAATGCAACTGAAACCTTCAGTCCAAGAGAAAAGCAAGATCTGTACTGCCTCACTGCACATATGGGGTTCACAGAGAATTTATTTTTAGATTTCAATGTTTAGTTTGCACCCAATATAGAGTCTTTCCCTCACTGGCATAGACTTTGCTCCAACCTGTGCCATTCTTAATCCTGTGCCATTGCTTAAATCTAGGCAAACACATTTCACCATTTCCTTTTTGTAAATAATAACTTTAGTAATAACTTTTGAATTGGTGAAGAGTGTCAAGTGTTATCATCAAATTGTTGTTAAATGTGAACATTAGGCTTTCTGTGGGTTTCTTTTACTCATTTTATGTTATCATATAACTTTTCAATAGCTTAATACAGGTATATGACACATTTTTAACCTTTTAAGATTTCATACAGAAGTATTATACTTAAATCTTTTTCAATATTCCCTCTTCTAGTTTCAACTCCTTCATGTCTCTCAACTCCATCTCAGGTTCACACTTACTTCTTTAAGTATTATATATGTGCTATACATTCATTAAAGCTTGCTAATATATAATTAGTGTGCTCCTGTATTCGTTAATGCTGACTACTTAAGACTGGATAACCTACAAGAGGCTCGTCCATGGATATTGATTCTGCCTTTCCCACCAGCCTGTAGGTCTTCATCAAAGGGTAGCACCTTATGAGATTTTCTTCATCCATGTTAACATGTCAACCAATACTATTGTGATAGCCGTATTGGTGACTATTTTTGACATTTCATGATAGCAACTTCACCATTTTATACAGAACACACTGTCTTGATGCAAACATTCTCTCCTGATCCTCTGAGACGTTCTCTAAACCTTAGGGCTTGAACTGCACATTTTGGTACCCAAAAAAATCAGCTTCCAATCACTTTGTTTGTAATGATCTCCATCTCCTGGAAAGAAGAAGCTTCAATACAGTTCATTTTGATGGCTTTGTTCCACAATGCCATCTCTCATCCTTTTCATGCTCCCACTGAACCTCTTCCTGAAAAATCCCCTCTTAACTGCATGCCCTCTTTGTAAGAACCACTGAATTTAATTATTTTTGCATGAATAATCATGGGAAATTTAACCAGTGACTATACCACTGAAGAAAATGACACCTTTCCCAAGTAGCCACTAAATGCCAGTTGCTTATGGAACAGACAAGGACTTGGGAGGCTACACCCTTGGTTCTTAAGGTCCTACTGTCCAATAGTTCACAAATACTTTTAAGAAATAAATCCTTTATTAGAAACTTAGAGTCTTTGTGATATAATTGCAGCCAACTATGATATAGACTATAATTTAATGATACAATAAATGTGACTTAAAATTTTATATTTCATGGTTTCATTGAACAATGATGTTGTTACACAATGTTATTTTTGTCATTCAATGCAAATAAAGAAATGAATTTATTTGTTACACAAACAAAATGTTCATCATTTTTGAATATTGTTATTACTAAACAGTTGACTTTGTAAGATATTAATTGGTATCTTTATTTACAGTCTGTTACATTATATATAAATTGCAACACTGCAAGTTTTCTACTTATTTATGGCTTTTTTTACTTCATAGTTTACCTCAAAATCTTTTGGATAAAAGAATTTACTAGCAGAAACATAAATGAGGAAGTAATTATAACTATCAACTTACTGATTGAGAGGTGTATCCAGGTAGATGGGGAGATTGTCTGCTAGATACAAAGCTATTATGTGGTACAGTAAACTTCATATTGGGTAATAAAAACAATGTAGTTACATCATACAGTAGCCACAATGTGTAGCTGAATCATTGTGAATGATAAAAGTATATGTTGCTAATTTTTTCATTGTAGGATTTCCATCTCTATTCATGTGTCTGCTCACATATGTAAAATATAAATGGCATCTATAAACCGTCTTTCATTATCTGTACTTGATGTTACCAAACTATCAACTCAAAATATATGTGCAATATCACACTTAATTTTCTTAAAAATGAAGACAAATGTTGACTACAGAAAATATTTTCTGACACCAATGAAGGTGGAGTTACAGATTTGTTCCAATTGACCAATGGGAAATTTGTATTGTATTAATATTAAACTACTTTAAATTCATCAAATGAACTCTGCCCAGTTATGGTTTATTGTTCCACTAAATTGCTGCTGCAAGTGTTTCACTTAAGATTTTACATCCATATTCATAAGTGACCCTGTTCTCACTTATGTGTAGCATATTTGATATATTTTCTTATTGGGATGATACTAGCTTTATAAAATAAACTTTGAAGTCTTCTTTATTCTAATTACCTAGAGAATTGATATACATTTCAATAACCTTTTCTTGAGATTCTGATAAAACACCCTGGCAATAAAGACTGAGAAATAGATAATCTAAAGGATAAGAATTTTCAGCTACATTTTCATCCTACAGTATTATATGGAAGTCTCAATTATGAAATTTTTACTATTTCTGATTATATATTTTTTCATATTATCTAGAGTTTAAAAATTTTTAATGAACTTTAACATTGTTTTCAGTTTGATGTTTTTGTAATTTTCTGATCACTAATAAGCTATATTTTCTAATTTTAATTTCCTTGACAATTTAGAAATCCTGTTTCACATTTTATACTTTCCTATTTAAATTCTGAATATTCATACTCAATTGTATATATTGTACATATGGATGTTTGTATATTCATGCATAGAAACACATTCAGGCATGATTTTCTTGCATTGGGAGCTCCAGCCCTATTTCTTGTTATAATTTGCATCAAATCCTTTGCAAATTTTTTTTGTATTCATCATATTCAGTGTGTCCCTGTGCAGTCATATTTAAGATCATTCCAGTCAGGCCTACCCAACATAGTGTGCTGCACTTACTTTTAGTATATTCTGGTTTTGTCATGACAACACTCATAAAATGAGATTCATTATACAAACTGTGATCTAAAATTATTTCAAGGAGCATCTTCAATGGCATTCATTCGTCAAAGTCGGGAACACACTAAAATGCATAGGAAAGTTTTATCATTTATATTATCTCCTTGTCAAGATGTTTACAATGGCACTCGGGTTTTTTAATATATTTAAAAATATACAACCATATAGGAATTGTTGATATGCTTATTATATACTAAATGAAAACTTATTTCTGTATAATTTTATATTTTAATTGGTAATAGTTGTGATTTGAGAATTTCTCAGAGGCTGAATATTCATGTTTTTAATTTTAAGCATTATAAACAAAGCTATGATAAATATCTCAAACATGTTTACATTAGATTACTCACTTTAAGAAAATAATATTGTTGCACAAAAGTAAAATTTGCATGAATGAGTGGTGCCAGAAAACAATGAAGAATCACAATAGTCATTTTTCAAGCTTACATGATTTGTTCACATTTTCATAATTTTGGCATTTCTGCAAACTCAAGCCTGAACTTTTACAATCTGCTTCCTAGGCAACATTTCTAGTTGTGATTTGATTTTTTTTTTCTAATCCATACAACTAATCTTGTAAAATTACTGGAGACTTGTTTCATCATGTATCGGATGTTGTTTGGCATCTGAGTCATAATTTAGTATCTGAGCTTTTATTACATTATTTTCCTAAATGTATAAATGATGGTGTTGGAATTGGCATTGTTTCTTTGAAACTAAAGTAAGTTTTGAACATCATGGTCAACAGAATAAAACTACAAAAACTACAATGTGAGTCTTCTTTAAATACACAAATTTTTTTCAGTGGCTCTACATTTCAATATCATGTATCTATTTCTCAGGGAAAAAATTTTAGTGAGGAAACTATTGTTTCAGCTTATCAAATTCTGAAGTGATGTTTGCCTTTCAGTGATCCTGTAGATATTAACGTCTGTACACACTTGCACTGTTTATATGAAAATATGCAGAGTTCACCCACAACCTATACATATACATGTCTTTCTACACACTAATTCTTTCCTTGATGATTTCTAAAACCTAGTACGATATGTATTTCACATGAGTAGTGCTGTATAAAGAATCTTTGTCACAGATTTCAGTGCAGACACTATTTTTTCAAATATTTTGAATCACAGTTGTTGATGTGGAGCCTGTTCTTCAAGGCACCTTCATCCTGTGACAATTAGGACAGATTTTTTTAGCAGGGGTTTCTTCATGTGGAATCTATTTTCATTATAAGAGTAACCTGAGATTTCACCTCGATTTTTTGTTTGTTGATTATGTTTAGGTAAATAATCAGTAATACTAACCCAAACAATACTAAAATTATGATTCTATTATTATTAGCATTACTTATCCTGGATCTTACTGGATGAAAAGTATTACTAGAGGGTCATCAATTCTCATGCCTGTAGTTTGGTGTTTTTTTTTTTTTTTTTTTTTTTTGATATTTGATGATGTTGGTCAGAACCTCCAGTGAAGTGTTTAGTCACAGTAATGAGAGAGTTCTTTTATTTAGTTATTTATTTATTTATTTATTTATTTTGTTATTTATTTTGTTATTTTACATGTTGATCCCAGTTCTCTCTTCCTCCCTCCCTCATTCACTCACTTCCCCCTCACATGCACCCTGACCACCCTCCCTTCCAATCCCCCACCCCCACTCCACATGTAGGACTATGCCATCCAGGTGGGGACATATAAATCTGTTAAGTCATTTGAAGTAGGGACTATGACTACTCTCCATGGGAAATGTGTCTGCAAGGTCCTTTAGTGTACCAGGAATACATCCTGGTTCCACTGTCTGAGGTTCCTTAGACTGCTCAGTCCTTCTAACTAAGACCAATATTCAGGGGGTCTGAGTCAGTCCCATACTGGATTCTCATCTATCAGTCTGGGGAACCCCTTAGCTCCTCCTTGTTCATGTCAGCAGCCTCTATGTGTTCTGCAACGTGGTCTTGTCTTCTCTGCATCTGGATTCTAGTTCCACTCAGTGTTTAGTTATGGGTGTTTGCTTATGTTTCCAACAGGTACTAGATGAGGGCTCCATGATGTTGGATAAGAAAGTTGTTGATCTCATTGTCAGGGAAGGGCATTTATGGTAGCCTTTCCACTGTTGCTCAAAATATTAGTTGGAGTCAGTCTTGTAGTTCTCGAGACCTTTCTTTAGGTTCAGTTTTCTCTTCAAACCAATAATGGTTCCTCTTTTATGTTCTCTCTCTCTCTCTCTCTCTCTCTCTCTCTCTCTCTCTCTCTCTCTCTCTTCCTCTCTCTTTTTTTCTGTCTTCTATTCCTACCTTGACTCACTCTTCCTAGTCGCATGTGCTTTCCTCTCCTCCCCTTCTCTTTCTCCTAGTTCTCTCTCCATTCACTGCCCCCCCCGCTTCCCATGTGCTCTGGGGGCCATGTCCCTTACCTCTTCTGTGATGGACCTTATATGAATCTCTTAGAATACACCTTGTATCCTAGTTCCTGTGGTGGTGTTAATTATAGGCTGGTGATCTTTTTCTCACGGTCTAAAATCCATATATGAGCGAGTACATACCATGTTCCTCTTTTTGTGACTGGGTTACCTCATTCAAGATGGTTTGTTAAGTCCCATCCACTTGCCTGTGAATTTCAAGATTCCATTATTTTTTCTGCAGAGTAGTATTCCATTGTGTAGATGTGCCACATCTTCTTTATCTATTCTTCAGTTGAGTGGCATCTAAGTTGCTTCCAGGTTCTTGCTATTAAAAATAATGCTGCTATGAACATAGTTGAGCACATGTTTTTGTTACATGGATGTGGATCATTTGAGTATATGCCTAAGAGGGGGATTGCTGGGTCCTGTGATAAATTAATTGCCATTTTTCTTAGGAACCACCATACTAATCTCCAAAATGGCTATACAAGTTTGCACTCCCACCAGAAGTGGAGGAGTGTTCCCCTTTCTCCACATTCTCTCCAGCATAAGTTGTCATTGGTGTCTCTAATTTTAGCCATTCTGGCAGGAGTAAGATGGTATCTCAAAGTTGTATTGATTTGCATTTCCCTCATAGCTAAGGATGTTGAGCACTTTCTTAAGTGTCTTTCAGCCTTTTTGATTTCCTCTCTAAAGAATTCTTTCTTCAGTTCTGCACCCCATTTTTAATAGAGTTATTTGGTGTTTTGTTACTAGTTTCTTGAATTCTTTGTATATTTTAGAGATCAGCCCTTTGTCAGAGCCTTTGATAAAACTCAACACCCTTTCATGATAACTGTCTTGGAGAATTCAGGGATGAAAGGAACATATCTAAACATAGTAAGAGCAATATACAGCAAACAAAAAGCCAACATCAAACTGAATGGAGAGAAGCTTAAGACGATTCCTCTAAAATCAGGAACAAGACAAGGCTGCCCTGTCTCTCCATATCTCTACAATATTGGTCTTCAAGTTCTAGATAAATCTATAAGACAACAAAAAGAGATCAAGGAGATCCACATTGGAAAGGAAGAAATCAAACTGTCTCTATTTGCAGATGATAAGATAGTTTATATAAGCGACCCAATAAACTCTACCAGGGAACTCCTACAGCTCATAAACACCTTCAGCAATCAAGCAGGATACAAAATAAACTCAAAACAACCAATAGTCCTACTTTATTCAGACAACAAAGAGGCTGAGAAAGAATTCGAGAAACATCACCCTTTACAATAGCCACAAACAACATAAAGTATGTTGGGGTTATGCTTACCAAACCAGTGAAAGACCTATATAATAAGAACTTTGTGGCTTTAAAGAAATAAATTAAAGAAGAGAGCAGAAAATGAAAAGATTCCCATGCTCTTAGATAGGTGGGATAAATATAGTAAAAATGGTAATCTTACCAAAAGCAATCTACAGATTCAATGCAATCCCCATTAATACCCCAGCACAATTCTTCACTGACCTTGAAAGGATAATAATCAACTTTATATGGAAAAAGAAAAGACACAGGATAGCCAAAACAACCCTGTACAATAAAAGAACTTCAGTAGGCATCACCATCCCTGACTTTAAGCTCTACTATAGAGCTATAGTTCTGAAAACAGCCTGGTATTGGCACAAAAAAAATAGACCAATGGAATCGAACCAAAAATCCTGATATTAACCCACACACATTTGAACACCTGATTTTTGACAAAACTGTGCTGGCACAATTGGATGATGGTGTTTAGAAGACTGCAGCTAGACCTATGTTTATTGACGTACACAAAACTGAAGTCCAAATGGATCAAAGACCTCAACATAAATCCAGCCACACTGAACCTATTAGAAGAGAAAGTAGGAGGTACCCTTGAACAAATTGGTATAGGAGCCCACTTCCTAAACATAACTCCAGTAGAACAGCTACTGAGATTGACAATTAATAAATGAGACTTTCTCAAACTTAGAAATTTCTGTAAGGCAAAGCACACAGTGGGCAAGACCAAATGGCAGCCCACAGACTGGGAAAATTTTTTTACCAATTCTACATCTGAAACTTAGAGTTCTTATTCTTCCATTTTTTTACTGCAACAGTTTTTTTGGTTTTGCCAAGCTTCAGTTTTTCCCTAAAGCAGGCAGATATTTTTAAAGTTTACTATTCCGTCATGTTCGTTGGTTTGAACTTATTGAGTGGCTTTGAACTTTAAATTTGCTGATGCATTTTGCCAAGGATCTAAGATCATTTCAAGGTCTTTGATCATGCTCATTCAATGTCTTCTCTTGCTGTCTACAAATACAACTAATTATATCCATGGATTTCCTAACTTGAACCTGCAATTGTTGGAATAAGCCCTTTCTGGCCATGGCATTACTCATCAGGTTATTAAATGCTTTACAGTACACTTTCCTGGCCTGTTCACTCAACTGCTGTCTGGGTTAGGTCAACAGTGACTTATATATTGCTAAGAATAGCCTCAGTTTCCTTGCCATTGTTATATATAGCCAACTTACACAGAGCTCCTAACCAAATACGCTAGAGCTTTCTATTGGAACCTTTTCCTCCTGGGTTTCTGATCTGAGGCCTGCTTACTGTTGCCTATGTTCTTTGTTCTTCTTTTTTATTTTAAAACAATCTCATTTTACTTACCAATCCCTGTAGCATGTATGTTTCCGCGAGCCCGCCAGTCTGTGCCCACAGCCACGCCAGCTCCAAGTAACATTCTGAGACTCTGTATTTGATACAATCCTGTTGGCCAGTTACCATTATTGTTTATGGGCTAGCTCTGTCTTAATCATTAACCCATTTCTACTTATCTAAGTATTTCCATGTGGTCGTCTTATCGGGGAGCTGCGGCGGGCATCTTCCTTCCTCCCTGGGCTACATCTCAACTCCTCCCCCCTATTTCCTCTTTCCTCCTTGTCTCCTAGCCCCGCCTATCTTGCTATCTCATTGGCCACAGGTCTTTATTAACCAGTATGAGAAACATATATACAGAATAACATCTCCCATCATCTCCTCTTTTCTGTCTAAAGTAAAAGAAGGGGTTTAACCTTAACATAGCAAAATATACTATACAACAGTTATCAAATAAGAATCACAGTTAACAATATTTAGTCCATTAACATTTTGTAAGACTTAAAGAAAATATCATCTATCCTATCTTTGTGAGTCTAAAGTCCTATATGTAACTTATCTTTAATCCTAACTAAGGAAAACTATAACTATAACTATCTGTCTTCAACTCCTTCAAAGACCACAGAAGGATAATATATAAACTCTAGAAATGACAGAGACAACTCATTGCCTGGTCAGTCACCCGAAGTTCTTTTTAATGTTCCATCTTCAGCCCATAGGCCATAGTGTGTGTCCAGACTTTCAGCAAAGCAGGAAACTTTAAACTGTCCATCTGTGCTGGCAGTTTGTTATTTTTCTCTGTGTCCTGTAGACTGTCTGGCTGTCTGGCAGCCTCATCCATGAAGCAGAAATCCTGTAGCAATGTCCATCTTGAATCAGTAGTCACCCTTTTGTGGGTCCTGCATGTCTAGTTTCTACAGCATAAAGACAAACAGTCCAGACAATAACAGTATCTTATCCATATGGCTAGTCTTGCCATGATGGAAGCAAACTCCATAATGTGTTTCTTTGATGTCCATCTTCCTTTCTGACACAGGTAGTGTTACCAGGAGCAATTGTGCCTCACTGTCAAGAAAAACCCTAAACCATTTTAAATGCCATATTCTGTACGTCTTTGAAAGGTTTGAAGAATGCCTATTTATCTCTGTATATCTAGAAATCCTAATTAACTTAACTCTAAGTTTTCATTATCGTAGGCAACTCTCTAATCTGTACTAAATTATATTTTACATTTTCCAATGAGCTATAAAAACATAATACCTAAACAAGAGGAGAAATATACATATCATAAAATTGACCTTAAATTGTATCAATAAAAGGAAATCCATTCCAAAGCAAAGTATTCATTTCCATACCATAATTCCCTTTTTCCCTTTAAAAAGATTGCTTGTGGTCATTAACCATTTATAACTAACCCCATTTAAATGAGAACAAACATTTATAAACAATATTTGGGAATTTGGGCGTCGTTCTTTCCAAACTACTTCCTGCTGGTAGAGGGCGCTGTCATGGGGTTCCTAAGAAGACCCAGAAATCTTGGCTGCAGTGGTCTGTAAGGTTGCAATGTCCCATTGACGTTGCTTCAGGGGGTCTCGCTTAATCAAACCACATACGTCTGGAAAAAATCCATAGCTTTGCATTTTCTGTGGAAAAAAAAATAGAAATCCTTTTCCCCAGTAACTTGTCCTTAGGCTTAAATTTTGGAGTCAAAGCATTTTTAAAATATATAAATTGAATTAATCCAGCAGCATTTCTTTTATCAGTAGTTGTTATTTTCTCAGCAATCAAATAATTTAAAGACAACAGAATTGCATATGTATCCAAAATTTCTCTGTGTTTTCCATCTTTACATGGCTTTTTTATTACTCTATTTATTCTACTTCTATTTTTACATATTTTGAGACAGGGTTTCTCTGTGTAATTTTTAACTGTCCTGGAATTCAGTGCATACCAGGTTTACTTTGAAATCACAGAAATCTGCTTGCCTCTGTCTCCGGAGTGCTGGGATTAATGGCCTGCACCACCATACACATCCATTTAAATTTTTTTTTCTTTTTAAACTATTGTATCCTGTTTCTTTTTCTCTCCCAAGCCAGCATATTTTTTTTTAAACACAGTGTAAACCTTCATTGCAGCTCTCATACATACCAACGAATTGTTAGCAGAGCTAGGTGGGTTTTTTTGCCGCTTATGCTAATTTTGGAAACCTCCCTTAAAGGAGCCGTGCAAATTTCTGTCTACAGCAAAATAAATCCAACTGAGAAAATGCTACTACTAAGAAGTCTTGCTAGTCTCTGTTCCTTTGTTTTTAAAATCCACTTTTAAGCTTTTATTAGCTTTAAGTGAAAGTTCTTATAGCCACATTGGGCGCCATCTGTAGCGTGTAAGTTTCCGCCAGCCCGCCAACTCGCCAGTCTGGCGTGCCGGCCCCAAATAACACACAGGAGACTCTATATTTGATACAATCCTGTTGGCCAGTTACCATTATTGTTTATGGGCTAGCTCTGTCTTAATTATTAACCCAGATCTACTTATCTAAGATTTTCCACGTGGTCTGGTCGTCTTATGGGGAGCCACAGTGGGGCGGGCGTCTTCCTTCCTCCCTGGGCTACATCTCAACTCCTCCCCCCTACTTCCTCTTTCCTCCTTGTCTCCTAGCCCCGCCTATCTTGCTAGCTCATTGGCCACAGGTCTTTATTAACCAGTATGAGAAACATATATACAGAATAACATCCCCCATCAAATCCCAGGTCTCTCCCCTTCCCATTCTTCTATTCACCCCACCATCTCCCCACTCCACCCCACGCCAATGTACTCCTCAGAGAGGGTGAGGCCTCCTATGAGGAATCATCAAAGTCTGTCACATCATTTAGGGCAGGACTAAGGCCTTCCCCCTGTACCAGGGCTGATCAAGGAATCCCTCCTTAGGGAATGAGCTCCAAAAACAACAGTTCATGTACCAGGGATAAATACTGATTCCACTGTCAGTGGTCCTATAAACTAACCAAGTCCTCCAACTGTTGCCCACATTCAGGGAGCCTAATTAGGTCAGCTGTTCCTGCAGGTTTTCCCAATATGGACTTGACCCCTTTGCTCATATTATTGTTCCTCTTTCTCTACAACTGAACTCCAGGAGTTCAGCCAAGTTCTTAGCTATGAATCTCCACATGTGCTTTCATCAGTTACTGGGTGAAGGCTTTATGATGGCCATTAAGGTTGTCATCAATCTGATTACAGGGAGAGGGTAGTAAGAGGGTGGGGAGGGGAGAAGGGGAAGGGTGAAGAGAACATGAGGGATCAGAAAGGTCAAGTCGGGTTTAGGATAGAGAGGGAGAGCAACAAAGAGATACCTTGATAGAGAGAGCCATTATGGGATTAATGAGAAACCTAGCACTAGGGAAATTCCCAGGAATCAGCAAGGATGACCCCAAGCAAGAATTTAAGCAATAGTGAGAGGGTGCCTTAAATGCCCTTCCCCTACAATCAGACTATGGTCTATTTTTGTGGAAGCTTATTTCTCTTCATTCCACTGATCTCTTAGTATCTCCCACATTCTGTAATAAGATTTATGCATCTAAGTACCAATTTGTAATCTCTACTTCTAATCTATATATTTGTGGCTAGTGGTTATCTTGAACTTATTTTAAGTGTTTTAAAATTACATTTTATTGATCCCTCATGTTCTCCTCCACCTACTCTCCTCCCCTCTTTGTCTTACCTTTTTCCTTCCTCCCCTCATACTCCTAATTTGTTCAGGGGCTCTTGTCTCTTTCCCCTTCCACTGGGTGACTGTATATGTCTCTCTTATGGTCCTCCTTATTTCCAAGCTACTCTGGAGGTGTGGATTGTAATCTGATAAACCTTTGCTCTATGTGTAATATTCATATATGAGTGAGTACATCCCATGTTTGGCTTTCTGTGGTTGGGTTACCTCACTTAGAATAATTTCTTCTAGTGCCATCTATTTGCCTGCAAATTTCAAGATTCCATTGTTTTTTTCCCATTGAGTTGTACTCCAATGTGTTGTTCTATCCATTCTTTGGTTGAGGGGCATCTAGGTTGCTTCCAGGATCTGGCTATTACAAATAATGCTGCTATGAACATAGTTGAACAGATCTTGTTGTATGAATGTTCATCCTTTGGGTATATGCCTAAGAGTGGAATTGCTGGATCTTAAGGTAGACTGGTTCCCATTTTCCAGAGGAATAGCCATAAGGAGAGCAAGAAAAGAGGCACATCAATAGAGGAAGCCACTATAAGTTTAAAGAGAAATCTGGCGCCAGGGAATTGTACAGAGATCCACAAGGATGACCTCAACTAGGAATATAAGCAATAGATGAGAGGCTATCTTAAAAGCCCCTCCCCAATAATGAGATTGATGATTATCTTAAACTCCATCCTAGAGCCTTCATCCAGTAGCTGATGGAAACAGAATCAGAGAACCACAACTAAGCACTGAGCCACACTCCTGGAATCCAGTTTCAGAGGGAGGGAAGAAATGATCAAACGGGTCAAGACCATGATGGGAAAACCCACAGAAACTGATGACCTGAGCAAGTAGGAGCTCATGTACCCCAATCTGACAGCTGGGGAACCAGCATAGAACCAAACCAGGAACCCTGTATGTGGGTGTCAGCTAAGAGGACTGGGCAGTCTATGGGGCCTCTGGCAGTGGGACCAGGATGTATCCCTTAGCCCTTCCTGTATCTCAGGAAGGCCTGGGCCCTACCCCAAATGACTTGACAGATTTTGATGATCCCTCATGAAAGGCTTCACCCTCCTTGGGGAGTGGATGTGATGGGGGAGGGGTCTGTTGGAGGGAGGCATGAGAGAATGGGAGGGAGAGGGACCTGGGATTGATATATAAAATAATATTGTTTCTAATTTAAATGAAATTTATCAATAAAAATTACATTTTACTTATTTACTAGGGCTGGAATGCATGTGCCACACCATGTGTGTGGGCCTCAAAGGACACTTTCAAGAGTGAGGAGAGGGAGAGTGGGTGAAGCATTGTAAATGCGGGCATGGACAGGAATAGAGGAAGGAAAGGGCTGGAGAAAGTGATGCAATTGTATTTTCATTTAGATTGCTTTTGTATAAAAGTGACTCATTTATCTACTTCTAGCATGTGGGTCCCTGAGCTTAGGCTCAGCTCATCAGACCATCATGGTTGGCAGCAAGTGCCTGTCCCACTAAGCTGCCTCTCCAGCCCACACAAAAGTCACTGGGGTTGAGCATTCATCTGCCTTGCCTTTCCACAACTTAGTGATTGCTCCTCACTCAGTTTGTGATGATTTCACCCTGACAGCTTCTCTGGACCAAACATTTAAAATATGCCTTGAAATCATGTCCATGCATCTCAAATGTTGCTAGGCCAACAATGTGTATGTGTAGCTTTAATAGCAGATGTCAAGAAATTTTCCTAAATATTTGCATATTGTTTTACTCATATCATCACTTATAAGACTCTCAGCTTCCAATTAACACCATCTGTCATGTTTTTATTTATTTTTAATTATAGTTCTTTTGAAGGAGTTTTCCCATTATGGTCTTGAATTTGCATTTTCCTGATGACTAATGGGGTTGAGCAGTGTAAGCATGCTTCATTTAGAATATTGCCATTTCAGAAGCTATTATCAGACAGTCAGATTTCACTTCCAGGTGGGAACTCCATGTTATTCACACCCATTTGTCACTATTTTCTGGTATGAACAACATGAACATATGTTAATGTTCTATGTTTCTATAAATATATAATAATATGTTCATATAGTCACACATATAGATAATAAAATAACAAAAGCAGTTACACACCTTCCTGTCTCTGTCTGTATGTCTCTCTCTCTTATTCTCTCTCTCTCTCTCTCTCTCTCTCTCTTTCTCACACAGAGAGAGAGAGAGAGAGAGAGAGAGAGAGAAAGAGAGAGTGAGAGAGAGAGAGATACACCAGTTGTATCCATTCAGACATTTAGTTAATTTGCTCTTTTACTCCCTAAGGCATTGTGGCTATGCAAGGATAGTGCATATAAATCTAATAATGTATACTTTTCAACAGAAAATATATTATACACTAGTCCCATCCCACAGCATCAATAATTCTGTCTAAGCCAAAGTGCTTTAAAGCTTTCAAGAAGTTCACAAATTCTCTGTCTATACTTCCTGGGATATTGTTTTTCAGATGGACCAATGTAGAGGTTGCAGCTGCTGAGAACGTAGACCAGGGAGTAAAAGAATGTTTTTCCCTGAGCCATTTGCAGTACACTGATGCCACAGGATGTGATCCCTGAGAACTGGCAGAGGACACAAAAACACACTCATAAAATATTTATGTTCCCATACCTTTCTTTGCAGGAGGAAGACAAAAGAACACTATGAACTAATATAGCTGGGCATAGTGATGGGCACCTATGATCCCCACACTCAGGGATTACAGCAGAAGAAACAAGAGACACTATCTGAAACAATAGAAAATAAACAAAAAAAAAAATAAGCCTCAAAGAAGCCAAACCCAGGAAGGGGCTTGAATATTCCTGTTCCACACTCTGTAGTAGTAGTGCCTTATATCTGACTGGCAATGGCAATTCGCATCACTAGCTGGAAAACGGAAATGGCATCATTCCCCCAGCTCACATTCCCACATTTTTTCTGTCCTTTTTCTTTTTCAGGTCCTAATGAATAGAAGAGTACATGTGAAGGGTAGCACAGTGGATACTCACTAAAATCTTGTACACTCTACTTACCTGAAGAAAAACTTTAATTAATGACTCCTAAATCAATTCAGGTTAAGTATAGTTAATAGCCACTATAAACAATAGAGAAATAAGGAAGTTCACTTCCTTAAGGAATATTTTCCTTTAACTCTTTGAACATGCTTAGAATAGCATCTCTAATTTGTCTGGGATAGGGTTTCTATCCGGCCATGTATAGTTTGTATTTCTTGTTTTATTGTATATCTCATAAGCTATCTTACAGTTTTGCCAAGTGGATACTTTAAACTTGTGAAACATTGTAGTACTTGCCATCAGAATCTCACTCTTCTTGGGTTTCTTCCTGTTTGTATCTACTGAGGTTGTCACTGGCTTGGCAGCAGGTCTTTGTAATACCTGTTTTCTGTGTTCTGTGTAAGCAGTGCAGTCTCCTGTCAGCCTGGGAACTTGGTGTTGAAGGGATGTTATGAAAGGTCAGTCTCACTGCGGCTCTGTGTGCTGGTTTATGTATACCTTCAGAGCTCACTCAGGTACCAATCAGGTGTTCCTGATTCCTTACAGCCTTAATGCTGCTCAGCTGTGAGAGTTTGGATCCTCTGGGGACTTTCATTCAGGACATGTGGCCAGTTTGAGGCCTTTATTCATTCCTGGGCATTCACACCATTCACCCTACCAAGGATGCATGTGTTGCAAGGATACTACGGACACTATCACCCAAACTTCACTTTTAATCGTTTTGACTAGTCTGCTCTTGTCCCAACTGTTACTGGTGATCTCAAGTGGTATAAAGATGTATACATTGTATGTGAAAAGACTTTATCTCAAGTACAGCCAGCTTCAGAAATGGAGTCTTACTTAACAAACTCCCACCAAAGAGGCAAGAAAATGAAACAGAGCATTTGGATGCTTTCTAGCCAGTCACATTCTGCTCTTCCTCATCAACACAAGCTTCCAGCTTCCATCATCTTTCTGGCAATTACTCACCCAGACATTTGTAGAGGCAGAGGCAAAACACCACAGACTCCATGTCAATTCTTACAGAGGAATATTTCTTTAGTTTCATAAGTGACGTGTGTTTTGATACCTTCTTTTTTCTTTTTTTTTTTTTTTACATTTTTAATGTAAAGAGTCTCTCTCTCTCCCTCCCTCCCTCCCTTCCCCTTCCCCCCCACCCTCCCTCCCTCCCACTCTCCGTCCTACCCCTCTCTCTCTTTCTCTCTCTGTCTCCAGATTTCCAGATTTTCAGGACTCTTGACTTAATCTCACATTATTTTCATGGTCTCATTTTTTCTTCATTTCTGATTTGATACATTTTACAAAGCTACCCAGTCAAACACATCAGCAGATCTTTTGTTTTCAGTGACAAGGTGACATTATCCTTCAGCTCTTGACTATCCTGTTAGCTTATTATCAGTCACTTTAATGATTATGTAATGTTTTGTGCCTGTATTATTTGTCTATCTGAAATTTATAGTTATAATCAGCTGGACATGAGGTAGACAAACTACACTTTTTTAAGAAATGCCATTTTATTATTGTTATGTTAATTAGGTAAATTCTTTCTCATTAATTTTTAATGCAGATTTTTGAAATGTTACTTCATAGCTACTAGGCATTTAGATTTTCATACCATGTTTATTTAGTGCAATTGCAAGCCCTACTTTAAAACAGTGCTATTGATATTCTGATATCCGGTAGAGTGTTTCTGACACAAATTTTATTTTAGATAACTCATCGTTAGTGTCCTATTAGTTTTTCTTCCATTAAGCTTCAGTTTAGGGAATGAAGAAATGCCTCAGCATCTAAGAGAGCTTATGGCTCTAGCAAAGGGCCTGAGATTACCTTCTAATACCTGTGTGTATCTCATAACCACCTGGAAATCAGATCCCATGGGATTTTGAGCTGTTAGACTCCTGCACACATATGGTGCATATAAACACGAGCAGTCACATACACAAATCCATAAGAGCTTTTAAAATTAGAAACACTACTTAATCTTCAAATTGGATTATCCATGGTGGCAGCACAACCCTAGGATACCAATTTGTCCCCAGGTGATGGCCCAGATCTAACATTCACACAAGCTTCAATGGTAAGAGGAGCCATGGACATCAACAAAGATCCTAACTACAGTAGAACCATGGACCCAGGAATGTCCCTCAGCAGTAGCTCAAGCATGAACATCATCATGGCTCTAGGTATTCATGTCCATTGCCTATGTTGACAAGGGCCCATGTGAACTATGCATGTTGATGTGCAAGGGCCATACTGAGCTGGTCCTGCCCCTCACTATTCCTAAGAGGGTTGATCCCAACCCTCATAGGAGAGGTGTTCCCTCCCCTGGGCCTGATGACCCTAACAAAGGAGAGCTGGCTCCATCCCTCATAGGATTTTGGACTTTGGAAAGCTGGTTTCAACCCTCACCATGGGTGTGGGGGAGCTGGCTGGGATGGTTCCTGTAGCCAGGACTAATCAATTCAGTACCACCCATGCACACATCCAGGGCTTTGAGTTGGCCCACCGCAACATTTACCCTATCTATGACCTGCAGGAGCGAGCATGTGAAGGGACTGGTCCTTTGAAACTATAGCCACAGGATCTCCATGACTTAGGTCAACAGCAGATTATCCAAGAGGAGTTCCTGAAAGTGTCCAGTATTAATGGTATACCAGAAGCCAGAGGCCTTGAACCTGACCAGCAACTCATTTCCACAATGGACATTTTCAAGTAAACTGTTTGGACAAAAGGGTAAACTGGGTGAATCACCCTAGCTCACAATGCTGCAAAGATGAATGAAGAAGCAATGAAGAGGGTGGGAAAGATGGAGAAGCAAAGTGGGGTTTTTGTTTGCTTGTTTGCTTGCTTGCTTTTGTTTTACTTTTTGAGTATTGTTTGTTTAATTAATATTTTATTTTTATTTGTTATTTCTTTTTTTTAGTCTGTTCAGTGGGCAAATACTACAAGGCTGAAGGGCAGATATGGAGGACTGAGAAATGAGTGGGTTTGAGGTGCATGATTCAAATTCCCAAAGAATCAATTTTAAAAACAGGTTTAAAAAAACTCTTCAGTTATATAATTAAACTAAAATGCTTCATTATATTATTATTTTTTAATTTTAATTTAGGAAAATTGACAAAATAAGAATTCTTGTTACATTTTATTTTAACATGCTTGTGACTATATGGTTCTTAATTTTATTGACTTTATTATCAAAAATTATGTATTTTAACAAAACTTGTACAGGACTGCTAGTGCATTTTATTTTATTTTGTTTTTGTTTTTTACATCCTGACTGGTGTCCCCTTCTCTCCTCCTGGTTTGCCAACTTCCCCTTTCCCCATCCATTCTTCCTCCTCAATTTCTCTTCAGAAAAGGACAGACCTCCCATGGATATCTACCAGCCAAGGCTTATCAAGTTTCACTGAGACTAGGTACCTTATCATCTATTGAAATTGGATGAGGCAACCCAAAAGTAGGCAATGGAGTCAGAGACAGCCCATGATCCCACTGTCAGGAGTTCCACAAGAAGAGAAAGTTACACAACTGTCACATGAATGCAAAGGACCTAGGTCAGTCCCATGCATGTCCCTGGTTGTCAGTTCAATCTCTGTGAGACCTTATGAGACCAGGTTAGTTGATTCTGTGGGTTTTCTTGTGATGTCTTTGACCCTTCTGACTCCTACAATCCTTTCTTCTCCCTCTTCTACAGGATTCCCCAAACTCTGCCTAATGTTGGCTGTGGGTCTCTGCATCTATTTCCATCAGTTGCTGGGTGAAGCCTCTCTGATGGCAGTTGGGCTAGGCACCAATCCATGAGAACAACAGAATATCATTAGGAATTGTTTCATTGACTTCTTTCTTTCTTTCTCCTCCTCCTCCTCATCCTCCTTCTTCTTTTTATGTTTTCCAGTAGTGTTTGGTTCCATCCTAGGACTTTGGGCTTTCATATTTTTGGGTCCTGGACCACCCAGCACTATCAAGGATGAGCTCTCTCTTGTGGTATGGTTCTCAAGCTAGACCAGTCATTAGTTGGCCACTCCCACAATTTCTGTGCTGACTTTACCCTAGCACATCTTGTAGGCTAGACAAATTGTAGGTCAATGATTCTGTGATTGCATTGGTGCCCCAATACTTCCATTGGAAGTTTTGCCTGGTTACAAGAGATGGTCAGTTCAGGTTTCTTAACTTTCATTGCTAAGACTCTTCGCTAGGGTAAACCTCAAAGATGACTGAGAGTTTGCATTGCACTAGGTTTATAGCTCTTCCAGAGATGCCCCCAGTTCCCGTTGTCTTTCCCAGTGCTCTCTCCATCTGTCCTCCTCATACCTGATCCCTCTTATTCCCATTCACACCTCCTATCCATCCCAACCACATCTACCAGGAATGTCAAGTCTATTTCCCCTTCAAAGAGAAATTTATGGGTCCCTCCTTGAGTTCTCTTTGTTATTTAGATTCTTTGGGTCTATAGATTATAAGATGGATATCCTTTACTTTACAGCTAATACCCACCTATAAGTGAGTATATACCATGTTTGTCTTTCCCAGTTTAGGCTACCTCACTCATTATGATCTTTTCAAGTTCCATCCATTTGCCACCAAAATTCATTATGTCATTGTTTTAACAATTAAGTAATACTCCATTATGTAAATGCACCGTATTTTCTTTTCCCATTCTTTGGTTGAGGGTTGTTTCCAGTTCCTGGCTATGATGAATAAAGTTCCTATGACCAAGTGTTCTTGTGTCATTATTGAGAATCCTTTGGGTATATGCCCAGAAATTGTATAACTGGGTCTTGAGGTATATCTATTCCAAATTTCTGAGAAATCACTGTATTGATTTTCAAAGTGACTGTGCAAGTTTGTATTCCCACCAGCAATGGAGGAATTTTCCTTTTATTAGTACATTTTAAAAGCAGTTTATCACTGTTACATATAAAAATTATTGATTTTCCCTCCTATCCAGACATTTGTTGTTTAGATAAGATGTTCTGTTTATATTTAATCAAATTATCTGAAATTAAAGATATATTTTATACTAAATGTCAATAGTATCATATCAATACTTGAATTCATTCTGCAATTTTGATTACTTAATCATTCATAAAACATGTAATAGGTAATATGACTTTATGCTCAGGTTTATGTTTTTTATTTTCTTTAATTGTTTCTACTTAATGAAAATAAGACTTTTTTTCTGACACAATATATCCTGATTATGGTTTTCCCTCCCCTGTCTCTCATCAGAAAATAAACAAGCTTCTAAGAGATAATAATATAGTAAAACATAAGATAAAAATAACCTCAGGCATTGAAATTGGAAAAACAAACAAAAGTTAAAGAGTCCAAGAGAAGGCACAAGAAATAAAAAACCATTCATGTAAACATTAGGAATCCCATAAAGTCACTAACTGGATGCTCCAAGATATATGCAAAGCACCAGTATGGTAACAAAAAATAAATAAAATAAATTGATAGATATTAAATAATATAAAATTTTTTAAGAAAAGGAAAACCCCTAATAGAACATCACCAGTCAAGAAACATCCAAAGATTTCAATGAGTTTGTTCTCAGTTGGCTATCTACTTCTGGGCATTTGGCAGGCCTGAGTCCTCTTCTCCTTTTATGTCTGGAACCCCATCTGATGCAAACCCTGGCAGGCTCTGTGCATGCTGCCTCAGTTTATGAGAATTCATACGTGCATCTATCTTGTTGATTTAGAGGGCCTTGTTTCCTTAGTGTCCTCCATCCCCTATGGCTCTGACACCCTTTTGCCTCCTTTACTGCAGGCTTTTTTTGAGCCCTAGAGTGTGGGGGCATTAATGGAGACATCCTATCTAGGACTGAGTGTTTCAAGATTTCTTACTCTCTGCATAATCTCTGGCTGTGGATCACTGTATTTGTTCCCATCTGCTGCAGCAGGATAAATGTGTCCTTTATTCCACATTCTCAGCACTGTGAGCTGTCATTTGTTTTATTGAATTTAGCCATTCTGATGGGTGTATGATGAAAGCTCAAAGTAGTTTCCCTGATGACTAAGGATGCTGAACATTTCTTTAAGTGTTTCTTAGCCATTCAAATCTGCACTATTGGTAATTTTCTATAGATGTTCTTGTCAGAAAGCCTTTTCCTGTGCCAATTAGTTCAAGGCCATTCCCTGCTTTCTCTTCTATCAGGTTCAGTGTATATCATTTTATTTTGAGATCTCTGATCCAAATGGAGATGAGTGTTGTGAAGTATGAGAGATAAGGATGTATTTTCATTCTTCTACATAAAGCTATCCAATTTGACCAGCATCATTTTTTGAAGACACTGTCATTTTTCCAGTGTGTATATCTGCTTTCTTTATTAAAAATAGAATGTCATGGATAGATGTTTGTGGATTTATATATGGGTCTTCATTTTATGCCGTTAATAACATGGCTTTTTTGTGGGAGAGGGATGACAAAAACATGCTGTTTTTATTACTGTAACTCTATAGTAGCACTTGAAATCTGGGATACCTTCTGCAGTTTTTTTATTTTTCTTTTATTGTTTGAGTTTTAGACATTCCGGGCTTTTTATGTTTCCATAAAAAGCTGAAAATTGTTCTTTCAAGATTTTTGAAGAATTGTGTTGGGGATTGCATTAAATCTGTAGATTGTTATTGATAGATGGCCATTTTTACTATATTAATCTTACTGATCCAGGAGCATAGAAGGTTTTTCCATCTTTTAATGTCTTCTTCAATTCCTTTATTCAATGTCTTAGATTTGATATCTTTTTTATCATACAAATCTTTCATGTGCTTGGTTAGAGTTACCCCAAACTTTTTATATTATTTGCAACTATTATAAATGGTATTTTCTGATTTCTTTCTGAGTTCATTTGTCATATGTGTATAGTAAGGCTACTTTAATGAATGTGTTTATCATTTGTGTTTCCTAGCAGGATTTCTAGGTTAGCATATGTATACTATCTTATCATATTCAAATAAAGGTACTTCAGCTTTTCCCCTCTAATTTGTATACCCTTGTTCTCCTTTGCTCTAGGTAAGTAATCAAATACTGTATTGAATAGATATGGAGAGAGTGAACGACCCTTCACAGGGATTGCCATTGCCTAAGAATATTGGAAAACACAGATATTTTCATTTATGATTTGTAACAGTAGCAAAATCAAAGTTACGAAGTATCAACAAAGATAATTTTATGGTTGTGAACTTTATTAAAGGGCACAGTATCAGGAAGTTTGAGAACTTGCTCTATTATATTCATAAAGTCTATTTTGAGGCATTTGTTTTGTGCTTCAGCTGTGTTGCAATTCTAAGGGTCTGTTGTGGTATGGTTGCTGGCCAGTAGTGGAGACATATTGCCCCAGCAATATGTAATTGACTGTGCTTTTACACTGGCATCTCAGAGGCAGAAGAGGACATAGGATACCCAGAGCTAGAATTATAGGTGGTTGTAAGCCACTGGTTACACATGCTGGAAAGTATTGGATCATTTGCTATAGCCATTTCTTCAGCTATATAAGCTACATGCAAGTTTATGGATTCAGTATTAAAACTTTTGTTGAAATATCTGTCCATTACTTATATTTTGAAGTTTCAAAACCTATGGGGAAAATGTGAAACCATGAGAACTAAGCAGTGGATTAATCAAATGGCTATTTTATAAAGTGTGGAATTATATCCTAATTTTATTTTTTGCTTTTGCTTGTCAATATAATAAATTATGATCCGAATTTTCCTGGTGTTTTTCTATTTTCCTGTAACTAAACCACATTCTTTTTGTCATAATTATTCATCTGAATATTGGAAACACTAGACTTGATTTATATCTGACTTGCCGTGTTTTATCAGAACCCTTATTAGATTTCAAAATGGCAGATGACTTATTTCATACCATGTCAGTCAATGTCCATTAGGGAAACTATACATAGTAAAATACAATTGAATTGCTCTCTTATAAAAATGAAGGAAATCTACTCAGTTCACTTATCTTCTGTGCACTTTTAGGTAGATGATCTGAAGAGACTGTTTGATCAATATTCCTGGAAGCAAAGAAATTTAGAGCAGCACTACATGGAGGCACTTAATAATTATTACTCCTCAGTAAGTGGAATAATCCCTGTTTCCCCACAGAGCACCACACACTGTACTTAATAATTAACTTGAATGATTAAAACTAATTTTATTGACATCTAAAACTTAATTTTTAGTTACCAAAAATGTACAAACAGCTCTTTTATTCTTTTTTTTAAATCAAGAAAAGAGCATGGGATATTGAGCTATCTAATGTTTCAAAAGACTACACTGATATTTCAACAAAGTATATGACATTGGCGGAAGAAAACAAAAGGATCATATCTGAAATTGAAAGCCTAACAGAGGATATCAAGAACAGGTGATTCAGATTTTTTATTATTATTATTATTATTATTATTATTAATTATTATATAGTAGTCCCAGTAGAATATATATAATAAACTGTTCTAGTATGAGTCCTTGGGGTAATATAAGAGTTTCCTATTTAATATTACTTTAACTGGAGTTTATTCCAAATGATACTGTTATCATCCAGGACACTGTTAGCAAGAGGGCCATAGACATTGCCATAGACATATAATCTAGAGGTTAAGGATGACTTTCAACTTAAAATACTTGTGGTCATTCCTCATCTCTTCCAGCCCTTCCTCAGTTCTTCCCTATAACTGCTAACCTGCTTTTCTTCACTTAGGAACCAGAGTCCCCCTCATGCCACTTCTATCTCGACTCCCATATCCAATGTGTGGGCAAACACTTCTGAACACTCCAAGCTCACTTAAAATCTTTCTATGTTTCCAGCAAAAGTCAGATCTGATGTGCAAACTGCATGGCTGTGGAGAGTAGGTGCCTGGCAGTTGTATCTCTTCTCCAGCCATTATCTGTAATGAGGACACATGTCCTTTCTCTTTTTAAGTACATGTATCATCAACTAACTTTCTCATTGACACTAATTTAAAAAAAAAAAAATGGGAGCACTCTCTTCACATGTCCATAGCCCTCTTGACTAGGCCACCTTCTATTTACTGTAATATGTAATATGTAATATGTAAATCATGACTTTACTCAAATTCCCCTACTAGTAACACTTGACATTTCAACTGTATTTTTAAAACATTTTTACTGTTCTATCTGTACAAGTATTACTTATCCTTATGATTATGGTGCAGGGATGTACACAAAGCATTTTGTATTGTTTTCAGATGGGCACATCTCTCCCTCATGTTTTTTTTTAACTTGCTTGCAATGCCGTATTATACAAATACTGTTGATTTCTCTCTGTCCTCTCCTACAAGGGTAAACCATGGACCATGAAAGTTTGTATTTTACCATTACATCCTCATCAATTGCCCAAAACATACTGTGCTATTGATGCTATTGATGTCCTAGAGGGAGGGAGGAAGGATAAAGAGAAAAGAGCTAGTCACAGTTCTCAGTGATGACATGGAAAGGTTGTTTAAAAAATGTAGTGAGTGTTTTACTTTTGGAAATAATAGAATAGAGCCATTGGTAAAATAATAATAATAATAATAATTTACACATTGTAAGAGGCAAAATTCTGTCACAGATCTTTCAGTTTAGGTGGTAGGTAAGTATGTAAAAGTAGACTTCATATAAAATCCAGTGGGAAGGTTCACAACTTTAGAATGGCTATTATAACTATATAAAGAGGTATAGACCACAGCTCTGGTTAATTTGGTCTGTGATGCTTATTTTATATGAAATTTTATGATAAAATTTGTGAATTTTTAAAAAATTAAGAAGAGGAAAAAGGAAAAACAAAGGTACTTCAAAAGTGAGTAAAGAGAGGAGACCCATCTGTAAGAAAACATGAGTGTGACAGCTAGCAGAAGCAAGCAGCCTCCCAGCTTTACTGGTGTATAAGAGGAAAGGTTTATTTCCCATACATGCTGTCTTTCAGCTATAGCTACTGTGTCTGTTTACATTTTCTTCCTTCTGAGACCCAGAGACAAGGACTGAATAAATGCCTCTGGGAATGTTGCTTTAGTACTATAGGGAAGAGTACATTACTGAGATCACTGACAGCTCTTACAGCTTCAGCAAGAATGCTTCCAATATCACTGCTCATATTTCATTGTATAAAGCAAGTCATATGGTCAGATATCATGTTAATGGTATAGACAGACAGTTATCAAAAAGTACAAATAGACAATGAACACTAGAAGAAAAATGTGTCTGACACTGGGAAATTATTAAAACTACTCTGAGATGCTATTGCACCTAAGTCAAGACAGCTAATACTCAAGAAAACAAGTGACTTCCCAGCAAGATGGTTCAGAGGACGAAGGGTCTTGGTATGCAAGCCTACTGATATGAGTTCAATGCCTGGAACTCACATAAAGGTAGAGAGAGAGAGAGAAAATCAATTACACCAATTCCCATGTGCCATGGCATTTGTGTATCACTCCACACATCATACATGTGTGTGTGTGCGCACACACACACACACACACACACACACACACTTCTATATTCATTGTTAAGCCAAAAAGAAGAAACATTTGTATTTTCAATAAAAATAATAAATGAAACAAGTCAGACTCAGCAAATTGTCACCTGTTTTCTACTATATATATAGAATCTGTGTGTGTGTGTGTGTGTGTGTGTGGTTTTAAGAGAGAGAGACAAAGAGAGAGAGAGAGAGAGAGAGAGAGAGAGAGAGAGAGAGAGTGTTCATTTTATATACTAGCCCTGCCCTCCCCTTCTGCTCATCCCCAGGCTTCCCCATCCCCTCCACTCTACTCCACAGAGGGTATAAGGCCTCTCTTGGGGAGTCAACAAAGTCTGGTATATCCGGTTGAGGCAGGATCTAGACCCTCCCTCCTGCATTCATGCTGAGCAAGGTATTCCAACATTTTATTTGTCTATAGACTCTAGTTTTGTTAATGTAAATATATATACATATATATAATGTAAGTATATATATATACATATATTTAGAAAGAAAGAAAAAGGGGAGTGCTGTGGAATAATCTTCTTATATGTTGTAAAGATTTATCACTTTAATTTTTTTTAATAAAACACTAATTGGCCAGTAGTCAGGCAGGAAGTATAAGTAGGTTAACCAAACTAAGAATGATGGGAAGAGGAAGGGTGAAGGCAAGAGTTGCCAACCAGATGCAGAGGAAGCAAGATGAGGATGTGAGACTGAGAAAAGATACCAAGCCACATGACTAAACATAAATAAGAATTATGGGTTAGTTTAAGTTTAAGAGCTAGTTGGTAATAAGCCTGAGCTACCAGTTGAGCATTTATAGTTAATATAAGTCTTTCTGTGATATTTGGGAGTTGCTCACAGGAAAGCAACTTCCACCTACAGGGGAGAGAATTTTGAAGAAAGGGACCTGCAGGAAGTATGTAGGAGGAAGCACCCAGTTCAAGTTCATGGTATATGAGTTTGAAATATCACAGTGAAAGCCATTTATTATTTTGAACAATGGATTGTCATCATCACAATTGGGATATTCTGACAGTTAATCACATACGTTGGGCTTTTTTTCCAAGATAACACCTTGCATGTCTCGTCTTTCCAACAATAAATCAAAATGATGTTTCAGCAAACGCAATGATTTCTTCCCAATGTTTTATTTGCCTTTCTCCTAGATGTTCTTCTATGTCATCTTACAATTCAGTATGTATTAACTATGATCCTGTTTTTAGATACAATAATATCCCAAATGCAACTTAGGAATGAAAATATATTTTGGCCTGCAGAAACAGGGGGATAGAATCATCAATAGAAGGGATGTCAGTGGTGGCAGCAGGATCATTAAATTTAGATAAACACATTTTATCACCACACAGGAAGCAAGAAAATGGTAGAAAGTGGGCTTAGGTTCTCAACCTTCCAAGCGGCCCTCAGTGACACCCTTCCTCCAGCAGGTCTCTGCCTCCTAAAGCACAACAGCTCCACTCCATAGAGACCAAGAGTTCACATACATGAGCATATCTTCAAAGGCAACACCATACTGTGTTTGACTCAGGTGTCTCAAGCTTGCTTTTCACCCATCAAACACACTCTCGGCATGAATATGTTTGCATTTGCTTCCTCAACTTACTATTTTAGATCATCATGTTTATGGCACCTTTTCATTTGGTTATGTTAAGAGACTGTTGTTGTTTTAGATTGGTTTTTACTGTGCCTTTCATCTTTTCTTCTAAGACATACTGGCAATAACAATACCATCAACAATAAAAATTAATCTGATTCCAGTGATCAAGCCAGAGTAATCATACGTGTACTTTCATTACAGAGTAGAGCCCAGCAAGCTACTTTGTAACCCAGGGTTTCCTTTTTTATACTGTTTGTATGTTTCCTAAACCATAGCAAACAAAATTTCACTTTACCAAAATCTCCACTTAATTCATGGCAATAACATATCCTTATGATTTACTAGAACTCTGATTATAATGAATGTATGTTTTAGAAAACGTGTACAAACTTAGAGAGATCAAACTTAAAATGATTTTAATACCCAGATATTATTATAAATGCATATTTATAGATAATGAATACCTGTGAGTACTAATTTTCTCTCATCATGAGATAATGAAATTTTAGCACACTATTATAAGAATTTCAAATATACTTAAATATCTGTGTGATCCTGTTACACAGGAAAGCCATGATTTATTAAATGACACTGTAGTTTATTTTATTTTACTCTTTTCTACAAGTGCCGTGGTAAATTTTTTATGTAGAAATGTTTTTCAAAATCATTAATATTTTAAAATGCAAAACAGGCTTATGAAAGTGTATTAGCTGTAATATTTTAAAACACTGAACATATCTCTAGTACCATCTTCCAGAAAGATTTGGTGATTTTTTTTTTAAGACTGGGCAGTACAAGAACTTGTCCTAAACTCCATTTCTTTGATTATCACTGAGGTTGAATATTTATACAACATCTCTAGGATTCACACTTTATTAATTATTCATGAACATTTCCCAGGGGAAAATGAAGAAGTCAAGTTTCAGCAGCCAAAGATTCTTTCTCCAAAACCCACAGCTATGTGCAGCTGGGATATGTATAGAATGTTCATTTTGTATATTCATGTTCAAGGTTGTTGTTTTATTTTTTTTCCACTTACCCAATTATTTTGCAAGTTAATTTGGCTTCAATTTAACTGACATTTTGTGAACGTTCAAATATACTTAGTATATTGACATAGTAACAGCAATTTCAGATAAGATATGGGAACTAATGTTAAAACATGAAAAGCAGGTAAGATAATGAACCATGTGTTCCTGCCCCCCTCTCTCTCTCCCCGTGTGTGTGTGTGTGTGTGTGTGTGTGTGTGTGTGTGTGTGTGTGTGTGTGTGTGCATGCCATGTGTTTTTTTATGTGGTAAGTAGGCATAAGCAAGCACTACAACCCTAGAGGTCAATGCGACAGATAGCTTAAAGGATTAAGTTGAGAATAAATTTAGACCAAAAGAACTATATGCTGTATTCTGGCTAGGTTTTCAGAGCCTTGACTCAAACTTAGCCTTACCCAGGAAGAGGGAATCTCAACTGAGGAACTGCTTCCATGACAGCATGTGGATACATCTGATGGGCATTTTCTTGGTTGCGGATTGATGGGGCAAATACTCCTCTCTCACTGTGGGTGGTGTCACCCCTGGGCTGGGAATCCTGGGAGGCCTAATAGTGGTAGCTGCACATGAGTCTGGAAACAAGGAAGGGAGCAGCTTTCCTCAATGGTTGCAGCTTCTGCTTCTGCTTCTATTCCTGTCCTGATGACTTTCATCAAGGACTGACTGTGACCTGGGTATGTAAGCCAACCACACCCTTCCCTCCCCAAGTTGTCCTTGGTCATGGTATTTAGCATGTAACATTAAAGCACATTTAACAAAAATCGGTGCCAGAAGTGGGATATTGCCATGACAGGCCTGGCCATATTGTTTCTCAGTATGATTGCGGAAAGATTTCGTAGCTTTGAGCTGAACTGTGAGACCAATAAACCATTTCTTCCCCAAGGTTTCTTTTGATCATGATGATGCTTTATCAGAAACTCAGAAACCTAAATTGAAGATTCTCAGACCCTTATTCCAAGATTTCATAGTAATAATCATTACACAATTACACAATTTAAGGTTTGCAAAAACAAACAAACAAGAAACAACAACAACAAAAAACCTTCCTGCTACCAGATGAAACTAAATGTATAGAAAAACAAAACACAAAAATGAAAGATTGGAAGAAAGACAGCGATATGCTTGATGAGAATTGGTATGGAAAGATACAAAGACCATTGTCTAACAATATTTTGACTTGTGCTCTAAAGAAATAGAAACAAGTTTATCAAGATCATTGAAAGATATTAAATGTGGAAGTACTATAACTCTCAAACAACCTCCTCCATATCTATGATGTCATCTCTCTTAAGGTCCTGAATTTTCAGGAGATGGAATTTTGTGGGGTAAGTTAAGGTTTTGATCACGGATAATATAGATCCTGCCCCAGAAAAATGATAGGCCAGAATCATCAAATTAAATTATTTTGGGGATCCCTTAAATGCATACATTTTGGTTGATCGTGACTCTAATATTTACTTTAAAAATATAATGGAATACAATGTTACTCTTTAGAAATCCATATAAAAGCTAAGTCAAAGTTATTCTATAAGCAGGAAGTGGGTAGTTTCTTTGAAGTAAGTGAAAAATACTGTTAAAAGAAGTTTAATAGTATCAATTTCTCACCATGACTCAATAACAACAAGTAAATTTCTAAGTATTACTACAATATAAAATGAAGGCATTCTAACTAAATTAGTAGTAGCACATTTTTATTATTGTTATAACTAAATTCTCAATGTGGTGTTATTTTGTAACAAAGTGGTCTTTGCCCCATCTGTTCCCACTTAAGATCTGTTCCTTCTGTTCCTTCTGCCTTGGTACGGTCCTCTCACTAGCTTCACTGTGTCATGTATACCTACAGACACAAGCTTCCTTTTAAAATGTATTTGCATGTTTTTCTATCATTTTCCCATTTCTACAGAGATGCTGAATTTGCTAAATTATTTTCCATTTAGAAATAATGCAGGCTTGGTTAAGCTTTTCCACACACAATTTAAAAGAAAAACACACGACTTTATCAAAGGTGCATATCCAATTCCCTGTAACTACTACTACTCGGTAGCGGCTATTCCTATCACATTGCCTTCCAATTTTAGAACACCAATGACCAACTTAGTGCCTGATGCATTGTGAGCATCTATTTTTGGTTGTTTGCTCATTTGTTTGATTTTCAAGACAGGGTTTCTCTGTGTAGCCCTGGCTGTCCTGGAACTCTCTCTGTAGACCAGGCCAGCAAGACACACAAGGATCTGCCTACCAGAGTTCTAGGATTAAAGGCACATGCCACCATGGTGGGTTAATGAACATAGATTAAGTATGTGTTAAATAATATGCTAAGAAGAAAAATTTTAATTCTATTATATAATAAATGTGACATTCTATAATATAAATTTTAATATAGAAAGACCAGTGACTTTATCATTTAGTCGTTTTTCTGAGAAATGGCTTTAGAGGGGCTATTTTTACTTACTGCAGCATATATCCCCAAAGAGGATTTTTATAGCTTTATAATTATGAGCCCATGTGTTCTCCAAAGAAATAAATTCCTGATTGAGACCTCATCAAGGAAAATGTTTAAAAATGGGCTTATGCAATTATAAAACACATCAGAAAATATCCACCATGAATGACAGTTGATAGCTATATATATAGATAGATAGATATAGATATAGATATAGATATATCTCACAGTAAGTTGAAATAATAGAATTATTATATTTAAATATATATTTGAGTACATATTCTAATAATCTTATTATTTTAGAGCTTATATAATGGTGATATTAGATACATCCCAAGTGAGTTTAAAATGGTTACGGGAACATAATAAAGTAAAAGAACAATCTAGACAAACTTTCTAAGTAGTCCCTTAAAATGGACCATCACAGGCCCATAGGGAGTGGCACTATTGGGAGGTGTGGTCTTATTCGAGGATGTGTGGCCTTTTAGGAAGTGTTACACTGGGGGAGGCTTCAAGAGTTCCGATGCTCAAGCTAGGCCAGCATCAACTATAGCAGGATTTTCTAAAACAGAGAGCAATGTTAAATACCTTTCATGAGATAGTGATGCACCACTGAGTCTGAGAACCACTTCCTTCATTGATGATGTTATGTGGTCCTCAGATGTCATGTTGTTGATCCTAGGCATGAGGCACCTATGAATGTCAGCAGATTATTGGTTGTCTAGCTGAGATGCTGCTACAGGAGAGATGAGATGCTGATAAGCATCTGTCAACACACAGGACACTCCCTGTCCACAGCAAATGTCTCATCTGGTACAAAATGGCAGTATTAGTGGGGTCTGAGAACTGGTGAAGTAGAATTTAATCTTTCACTCTTCCATTTAAAGCATTCTCTGGTAAAATAAATACGCAAACTAACTAACACCATTGCGTGAATCAAAGGGGTAGCAGACAGTTGTGCAGAAAGGATTTTCAGGCTATGATGCGTAGAAAAGTTGTGCATAGCAGCTGTTGATAGTGGGTTCTTCTGAAGCCCAAGGCTTTCCTGTAGATATTGATGTTTCTGATATTGGGCACAGCCTATCAATTAGGACTAACCAACAGGAATGCAAACAAGTTCCTTCAGTCACAGGTTATATATTCAGATTTAAGCTAACTACTTGGTTGTTTTGTAACTTTGTCAACATAAAGTATAATCTTTTTTGTCATTATAAAATATATTTGTAAAATATGTATTGTCTAAGGATAATGAAGTTATTTTAAGTATATGTTCTCTAGAGTAGCCTATTAAACTTTGCTCCTTTTTTATAGTATAAGGAAAAAAAAGGAGTATGAGTCTGAAATCCAGTCATTGATAGAACTGAAGATAAAGAATAACAACTACCTCAGACAGCTCTACAAGCAGTCTTATCATATCGGGGCTATTTACCACCTAGCTAAACATAAAACGGATGAGATGGAGAACCAAATAGCCGAAATGAGAAGAAAATTCAAGGTCAGATATCGTTGCCATCTCTGAACTGTGAAAACAGTAATTAACCTAGGTTTTCTTGACTTGCTATTTCTTAGTAGTTAGATTTTAGTTTAAGGGTTAATAATCTCCTTGGAGACCAACAAAGTGCCTGTTACACAAGCACAAGGGCCTGGGTTCATATCCTGAGAACACATGTAAAACCTCATGTTATCCACCTGAGAACACAGTGGAACCTCAGCACTTGGTAGGGGGTCCATTGTCTAGCCAGCCTAGCCAAGCCAATGAACTTCTGGTGTAGTGAGAGAGCTTATCCCCAGAAACAAAGGGGGAGTGAGTGAGGAAAACTGCTCACTTGCCTCCACATGAACACACACTACATGCATGTGCACTCCCACCCACACTAACAAGTGTATACACACACCAAAAAAAAAGAAAGACAAAAGAACTTATTTCAACCAAATGGCTTAGGTGTGTGTGCAGGCATGTGTTTGGTTCTTGAAGTCTAACTCAGTGTCTCATGCATGCTAGGTAAGAGCCCTGTCAAGTGAGGCATATGCCAAGCCATATTAGACACTTGTTCTTTAACCACATCTAACAGTCAAGAATAAAATCATCTCTCTCCAAAAGGCAAGGGTTCAGTGGAGCTAGCTCATTAACTACCTATTGGTATGACCAGCCACAAACATCTGGAACCCGAAATGTGGAACTGGGTTGAGTTTTCTCATACACACATAATGTATATGACAAGAAGTGAGGGTTCTAAGTTGCATCCTTAGGCCCTCTAAAACTCACTCATGAGGCACTCCTCATTGAACTTGCCAAAGTACCAGGATCCTTCTAGATGGCAGCACTACAGAATGAAATGCTCATGTGCCCCAGTTCACTCCTATTTAAACAATAACCAATGAGTCAACACTTCCTGCCATTGGTTCCAATGTCAGTACTGGTTTTCTTACCTGGAGGAGAGGTAAAAAGCCATGTGGCAGAACATAGATTAATAGAAACTGGTTAATTCAAGTTATAAGAGCCAGTTGGGGCTAGTTGGAGAATACATAAACAGGAGGCTTCCATCCTGCATGCCATTGTCTTTTTGTTGACTGATGAGGATGTCTGTACTGCATCCTGAGTGTGGCAGTGGTGCTTGAACGTGAGTCCTTGCTTTTGCTGAGAGGCGTTCTGTCGCTCAACTATGTTCCCCATCACATTTTTCTTGTAGGCCTATTTTCATATAGGTTGCCATGTGCTAAAAGTAACCCAGAATCTCTGTTATCCAGAGATAATTACAGCCATGTCACTTTTGGGTTATTTCTGAGAAATGGCCTGGCTGTAAAGGTAGAACTTCTGAATATAACTCTTACAAGTTAATGTATCAGTAAATACCAGTAATATTTTAGGCAACTTTCACACATTTCCAACAGTATCAGATGATCTGACCTAATTTTTCTAAAACTTGAGTGTAGTTGGTCTTTCTTGTTGAACTTTCTTTGGACCACTAGCCCAAAAATAATGACATGGAGACTTATTATTAATTGTGAAAGCTTGACCTTTAGCTTAGACTTTTTCCCAACTAGCTCTTATAACTTGAATTAACCAGTTTCTATTAATCTATGTTCTGCCACATGGCTTTTTACCTCTCCTCCATTCTGTATGTTCAGCTCTCCCTTTCTTGCTGGTGTTTCTCATACGCATCTAGCATCTAAATTCTAACCCTCTGAGTTCCTCTCTTCCCGGAGGTCCTGCCTATTCTCTCCTGCCTAGCTATTGGCCATTCAGATCTTTACTAAACCAATCAGAATAAAACAGCAACATGAGTGTGATCAAATATCCCGCAACACTTCAGTATCAATAACTGATCTATCCAGGAAAGAAGTGTTTCTCAGAGTGCAGGGTAAAAGCCACAAGCCGTGATAGCACATGAGACAATAAGAAGGTAGTGTATCTTCAGTCATGATAGTGAACAGATAAATGAATATAGCTAAACTTGTCTCAAGAATGAGACATTGCACCAAAGAAGTTTAAAAGCTGTTCCCGGGTGATAAATTCTTCCCAAACTTTCAGTTGAAGGCTTCTGAGCAAGCTGCAAGATTCTGGTATTATTATTCTGAACTTAACACAATTTCTGGTGGAACAGTGGGTTGATCAGGTCTCTGGCTCCGAATTAGATTAATAGTGAAATAAGTGAAAGCTCATTAGAAAGGAAGGAATGGGGAGGAAGGAAGACCTCTAGCAGCAAAGCTACTCTATGTTGGCCTGTGTGGTGGTCCATCCTGTCAGCATTACAGGACTAGCAGTCACCAGGGAAACACATCTCTGAGCACATCTGTGAAGGATATTTTAGATTAGATTAATTGAGACTTGGGGTGCAGGTTTGAAGGAAAGGGAAAGAGAGAATTGAGCACCTATTCATTGCTTTCCATTTCTTGTTGTTCCTGTCACCATGACATCCGCTCATGGTGGACCCTTCTGTCCATATGTTACCTTTGCCAGGTGCTCTGTCACAACCACAAAACAATTAGCCAATGAAAGCTATTTATTTATGGTGATTTAATTGTTTTAATATTCACAGTACTGTATAATTGTTATGGATGCATTCATTTGGGGGATAACTGTGAAACATGGAGAAGAGAACATCGGATTAGAGGCTTGTAGTTGCTGAAATACACCTGTACTTTGGCCAACAAAGGTTTCTAATCCCAAGCTCAAAATTTGAAAATAACCATGTGAGGGGGCAAAAAGATTAGCTGATCGTTAAAATTTTATAATTCACACTAATCTAGTACTGACCTTTGCCTTTAGAAGACCATAGTTTCCTTTTAATAATTTTTCAATTGTTTCAATAAATCTTTGCTACAGAAAATCCTTGGTCCTCCTTTCTAAAGTTTCAGGAGACACCTGTATCTGATTTTGTTTTTATTGTCCCCAATTCTCAGTAGCTTACAGATAACCAAAGTCCAGCCATATTAGATGAGAAATCCTGTAACAAAAGTACTCAGGCTTTGAACAGCCAGCCTTTAGCAGCAGCGGTGAAACCTCAGGCCACCTGATCTGCCGGTTCCACTTAATGTGCTAATCAAACCTCTATCTGTCAGTCATCCCTCTATCTATCTGATGCATCTGCTTTATGTAATTTTCCTGCCTGTTAGTCACTCAGTGGCCATCTTGGCTTAGCAAATCACCTGTTACAATATTGCAGTATCATTATCAAATATTAGTTTTTCACATATGTGAAATTTGGGTAGTAAGATCCCGTTTCTATAACATGATTGTGAGATACAAGAGATGTCTTTTATTATTTACCTGATGTACTCGGCTTTCAATAAAGTTACTGTTTATAGTGTGTTGTTTACTTTCTACACACTTTGTAAGTTGACTCAAGAGTTAAATGTCCTCATTGTTAAGATTATTTTTTCAGCTTGAACATCAGTACAAATGACCCTCACACTATGAAATAGTCTTTGTTTCTTTCTATGTCTTTTTAGAATAGTTCCATCTCTGAGATGGAATTAGGATCCACATTAGATATTCTATATACAGGGTTACTGATTATCTACAAAGAGTTTCAATGTGGGTATTACTGTATTTGGCTGAGACCTGACACACTAATGAAGACTAATGAAGGATAACGATATTGTCAATATCATATTTAGGTAGAGCCAGTTTGGGCCATCACAAGACTTTACATTGAGGTCATGCCCACCATGAAACATCCTGACACAGTGTGGCCAGAAGCAGTCTATCTTATCCAATTATTTCAGACCAGCTTTTTTTTTTTTTAATAAATTTTAAATTTATTTAAAACCCTATATGAGTTCTCCAACATTCTTCTTAGCTCTTGACCATCATTATTTGGTAAATGGAGGCTGACCTTCTCCTTGCTGCCTGGGTTTCCACACACAGCATACCTATCAGCCTATACTGTGCAGAAAGGTCTTTCATCTGGAATAGCAGTCTCTAGCAGTATCATAGCTCTCTGCTGCCACCTTCTGGTTTCTGGCTGCTAAAACCAGGCAGCGATCAGGTTGGCGGCGAACCCTCGACAGAATCCGAGGCTACAGATTCTTTTAAATCCAAAGTGATCTTTGGGTCTCTTTGTTCCTTTTTTCCAAAACCAGAGTTGAATAGCTGCAACACATACCTTATAGCCGGCACAGCTTAAAATATTTCCCCTCTCGCCCTTTACCAGAAGTTTCTCTGACCCTGCCTCTAAAGAACTCAATAATTGGAAATGTAGGCACAGTCACCGCCCGAAGCAGTGGACAAAAGTCCTGAAGTGGCCTGGGCACAGAAGCGGCGACTGTCCTACCCTGTCCCTCCGCGGAGATCTCGCTGCACTTGTGTCATGTCCATATTTCTGTGGAAGGCACGGCATCTGCTAATTGCTGCCCAAACCCGAAGGCAGTTAAGTGTAGATTATGGGCAAAAAGCCTCAAAAGCCCCCGGTATCCTTACAGCACAAAGGATAAAAAAAGGCCAACCAACAGCCCATAGGAAGGAGATGTGCAACCCTTGCCAAGACCTTGCGTGTCCCTCCACTGCCCTCTGCTGATAAAGCTTAACTTTCCTCAAGCTGTCAAAGAATGCAAATCTTGGTCTCCAACCTTAAAAGGAGGTGGGTGGGTGTGCTGAGATAGATGCCTAGGGTGTTTGTTGATCTTCCAGAGGATCAGAGTTCCGTTCCCAGCACCCACTCTGGGGGCTCACAGGTGCCTGCAACTCTAGTTCCAGAACTACTGCCCTCGCCCTTTTCTGTGCTCTCCAAATACTGAGCACTCAGGTACAGACACACATTCACAGAAATAACAGTGAGGATCTTTCGTCCCGTGAACATTTCAAGGTCGCAGGCCAAGTTCGAGATAGAGTTTCTCTTGGTATTAATTTATTTATTTATTTTGTCCAGCCCCAGTTCAATTCTGGTGCGGTGCCCTGGAGAGGAATGTGACATGGTTATAACACTGTGTCAGAGATGCAAGTTGAAATCACAAGATATACACTATTTTGCTCATCACTGGTGGTATTAGGATTGATCCTGTGTTTCGGCATCAGTCACTATGGTGGTGCAGACCCATCTGCTTATACATAGTAGGTAATCAGCTGCATATTTTGAGCTAGTGTATAGCATTTGTCCAGCAGATTTTTGCTCAAAGGTCTTAGCATCTGCCAGAGGTTCAGAGTGGAACACTCTGTGGGCACAGTTGTGATGGAGCAGTTTTCTGGGCTCTCATTCACTTTCCAGTGACCTTACAATTTGAAGAATGTATGGACTGAGTGTGGGTGCCTTACAGGCATCTTCTGGGAGAAGGCAGGCTTCCTTTGTGTCCCTCTGCTCCCCCAACCTCCTTTACCCATGAAATGTTGCTGCAGCCCCAAGGCTAGTATGTCTCTTTGTCTTCCCATTATATCCCTGCTTCCCCATGTCTAGGGGAAAAATATCTTGCTGGCCTGGTTCCTTCACCCATGCTCAAGTTGATGATTACCAATGAGAGTATACCAATGCTGATAACCAGTGTGGTTATGGTGTTTGAATGCTAGTATGACATGATGTATTAAATTCCGAAACTATGCTCTTTAGTTTGAAATACTCCAAACAGCTTGCTTCCCTAACATAGACAGCAAAAGTAATACGTTTGTTACCCACAAACATATTTGTTTTTGTAAATTATCCTTTTGGAGCGTTGGAGAGTAGTACAGCAGGCACAGGGATGGAATCTGGGGAAGACATCGGGGAGCTTGGTGCCAGATGCTCCACATACTCAAGTGTGGTGTACTGCAGTCCATGGTGCCAAACTTTCTTGAAGACAAGGATCACATGACCTCAGCCACCTCAGTTTTCTCATCTTCAAAAGTTCACAATAGCAGCCACTATATTGTAGGTTTGGAATCTCCCCCACAAGGTCCCTGTGGTAAAGGCTTGGTCTCACAACAGCGTATATGGGAAGGTAGAGATATTAAGTGGTAGAATGTGATGTAGTACATTTTTGTGTCATTTGAATTTGTGCCCTTCAAGGAGACTGTGGGATCCTGCCCTTTCTTCCTTTGCTTCCTGAGTATAAAGTGTGTGCTTCCATCAAACCCAAGTTACTGCTATAAAATTCCTACTTGCCTCTTTCCTAAAAGTAAGGGGCTGGGCTACATTTATAATGGCAAGAGCCTCTGTGATCATGAACAGAACTGGCACTCTCTTCCTCATAATTGACCAACTCAATTTTTTGTTAAGACAGAAGACTGACTAGCCTTCTTTAGTAGGGGCTACTAAAATAAGTGTATACACACACATTTAAAATAAATTTGTGAATACATATAAATGTACACACACACAAGACCCTCCATTGGTGATATACCACTGCATAAAGGTGATATACCTTTAGCTTCCCCTTAATCTATACCAGTGGTTCTCAACCTGTGGGTCACAATGACCCACATCAATCATATATCAGATAGCCTGTGTAACAGATATTACAATTCATAACAGTATCAAAATTACAGATATAAGGTAGCAATGACAATTTTATGCTTGGGGGTCACCACAACATAAAGAAATGTACTAAAGAGTCACTGTTATGGCATGTTTTTCCTCCGCCGGCCTCCTGGACCTGCCGCCATGGTCCCGCTGCCACGTGAGCCCCAAATAACACTCAGAGACTCTGTATTTGATACAATCCTGTTGGCCAGTTACTATTATTGTTAATGGGCTAGCTCTGTCTTAATTATTAACCCATTTCTACTTATCTAAGTATTTCCACATGGTCGTCTTATCAGGGAGCCGCAGCAGGCATCCAGCTTCTTCCCTGGGCTACATCTCGACCCCCCCCCTCCTACTTCCTCTTTCCTCCTTGTCTCCTAGCTCCATCTATCTTGCTATCTCATTGGGCACAGTGCTTTATTAACCAGTATGAGAAACATATATACAGAATAACATCTCCCATCATCTCCTCTTTTCTGTCTAAAGTAAAAGAAGGGTTTAACCTTAACATCGCAAAATATATCACACAACAGTTATCAAATAAGAATCACAGTAAACAATATTTAGTCCGTTAACATTTTGTAAGACTTTAAGAAAATATCATCTATCCTATCTTTGTGAGCCTAAAGTCCTATATGTAACTTATCTTTAATCCTTACTAAGGAAAACTATAACCAAAACTATCTGTCTTCAATTCCTTCAAAGACCATAGAAGGATAATATATAAACTCTAGAAATGACAGGGACAACTCATTGCCTGGTCAGTCACCCGAAGTTCTGTAATGTTCCATCTTCAGCCCATAGGCCATAGTGTGTGTCCAGACTCCTCAACAAGCCAGGAAACTTTAAACTGTCCACCTGTATTGTTAGTTTGTCAGTCACTTTTCTCTGTGTCCTGCAGACTGTCTGGCTGTCTGACAGCCTCTTCCATGAAGCAGGAACCCTGTAGCAATGTCCATCTTGCATCAGCAGTCATCTTTTTGTGGGTCCTGCATGTCCAGTTTCTACAACATAAAGTCAAACAGTCCAGAAGAGCAGTACCTTGCCCAAATGGCTAGTCTTGTCATATTAGAAGCAAACTTCATAACGAGTTTCTTCAATGTCCATCTTCCTTTTTGATGCAAGTGGTGTTACCAGGAGCAGTTGTGCCTCCCTGTCAAGAAAAACCCTAAACAATTTTAAATACCATATTCTGTAGGTCTTTGAAAGGTTGGAAGAATGCCTATTCATCTCAAATACATCTCTGTATATCTAGAAATCCTAACTAACTTAACTCCAAGTTTTAACTATCATAGGTAGCTCTCTATAATCTGTACTAAATTATACATTACATTTTCCAATAAGCTATATAAACACAATACCTAAGCAAGAGGAGAAATATACATATCACAAAATTGACCTTAAATTGTATCAATAAAAGAAAATCCATTTCAAAGCAAAGTATTCATATTTATACCATAATTCCCTTTTTACCTTTAAAAAGATTGTTTGTGGTTATAGCCATTTATAACCAAGTCCATTTAAATGAAAACAAACATTTATAAACAATATTTGGGAATTTGGGCGTCATTCTTTCCAAACTACTTCCTGCTGGTAGAGGGCGCTGTCATGGGAGTCCAAAGAAGACACAGAAATCTGGCAGTAGTCTGCAAGGCTTTGTCTCAATTGCTTTGAATGTTGGATCACCTGGGGAGCTGTTTCAGGGGGTCTGGCTTGATCAAACCATATAAGTCTGGAAAGAATCCACAGCTTTTCATTTTCTGTGGAAACAAAAATAGAAATCCTTTTCCCCAGTAACTTGTCCTTAGGCTTAAATTTTGGAGTCAAAGCATTTTTAAAATATATAAATTGAATTAATCCAGCAGCTTTTCTTTTATCAGTAGTTATTTTCTCAGCAATCAAATAATTTAAAGACAACAGAAGCGCGTATAATATCCAAAATCTCTCTGTGTTTTCCATCTTTACGTGGCTTTTTTTATTATTCTATTTCTTCTACTTCTACTTTTATATATTTTGAGACAGGGCTTCTCTGTGTAACTTTTATCTATCCTGGAATTCAGTGCATACCAGGTTTACTTTGAAATCACAGAGATCTGCTTGCCTCTGTCTCCAGAGTGCTGGGATTAATGGCCTGCACCACCATATACATCCATTTAAATTTTTTTTTTCTTTTTAAACTATTGTATCCTGTTTCTTTTTCTCTCCCAAGCCAGCGTATTTTTTTTTTAAACACAGTGTAAACCTTCATTGCAGCTCTCATACATACCAACGAATTGTTAGCAGAGCTCTTTAAAAGCAAGGTGGGTTTTTTTGCCGCTTATGCTAATTTTGGAAACCTCCCTTAAAGGAGCCGCGCAACTCTCTGTCTACAGCAAAACAAATCCAACCGAGAAAATGCTACTACTAAGAAGTCTTGCTAGTCTCTGTTCCTTTGTTTTTAAAATCCCTTTTTAAGCTTTTATGAAGTTTTAAGTGAAAGTTCTCAATCCCAGTTCTGACACCATTATGTTGTGGCATGATTTTCCTCCGCAGGCCTCCTGGTTCTGCCGCCATGGTCCCGCTGCCACGTGAGCCCCAAATAACACTCAGAGACTCTGTATTTGATACAATCCTGTTGGCCAGTTACCATTATTGTTAATGGGCTAGCTCTGTCTTAATTATTAACCCATTTCTACTTATCTAAGTATTTCCACATGGTCGTCTTATCAGGGAGCCACGGCAGGCATCCTGCTTCTTCCCTGGGCTACATCTCGACCCCCCCCTCCTACTTCCTCTTTCCTCCTTGTCTCCTAGCCCCACCTATCTTGCTATCTCATTGGCCACAGTGCTTTATTAACCAGTATGAAAAACATATATACAGAATAACATCTCCCATCAAGTCACAACATTAAGAAGGTTGAAAATCACTACTCTACAGAGTTGTAGTATAATAAGTTTCAGTGAACTTCCAGCCACACAATTAAGCCAGGACTTGAGGCATACAACACATGTAAAGTAATAGGATACAGCTCATCCTCAAAAATGGTTCCCAATAAATGTTAAAACAGCAAAGTATTTCACAACTCCTGTGGCTCTTCGTCATTCCCCAGCTTCTGCCTTTGAGCATTTCCAGTAATGTTGCAATCAGAGCTTGAGTAAACAGCCCACACGCTGGCCTTGTGTTAATTCAGCCTCTTAGTCATTTGTGATCATTTCTTCCTGGTTCTGTTCTCAGCAGCTGCATAATTCATGTTATGGAATTACAGGGGCACCTCTGCAGAGCTCATAACTTTGGTGTGTATTTCATTTCATAGCCCACTATGGGGTTACTAGCAGACTGACACCTCTTCACCCAAAGTTTCAGTTCCAGCTTTCATCAGCCTCTAACATGGGGTCCAGAAGCACATCATTGCTGCCTAGGAAGCTTTACAAGGCTGGCCTCTAGAAGAGAGGGCCATGAGAGAATCGGTGACTATACATGAAACCTTCCTATCATTTTGAAGGGTGCTAAGAATCTAGAAATCATTAAGAGACCAAACCATTAACCAAGATCCCTTAGATGCATCAGATTGTATGAATTAGCATTTTGATTCAACCAGCTATTGGAAAAGCGCTTGGACAGGAAAGCTGCTACCTGTGTATTTGAACAATTTTAAGTATTTGTCTTAATTTTCTGATATAAAATACAAGAAAACAAAACCAGGTATGAGTAGCCATTTTGTATATTTATTTATGAAATTAGAACAAGATGAGCACATACAGTAGACATGTCCCTATTTTGGCCACCTCAATCTCTAACTCTAGTAAAATAGTCACATGCACTATTTCTCGGTCTTGTTTATTGGATAGAACTACCTAGATTCTTCTCTTTGCTTGAAGACATCTTCTTTCCTTGTACAGCTTAGACCTAAGGGCTGATACTCCAAAGGTCCCTCATGGATCCTTAGTCAAACCTGGGACAAAACTGAAGGCACATGCTTGCTCCCTGGCTCTGTATAGCATTGGCTGAGAAAGTTGTAGGAACTGTATTACGTTGGGCCTATCTCTCTCCCTGCCCAGCCCTGCCTCATTGCTCTGTGTTCCCAGGATTTGGTGTAAACAACTTCTCAGTGTCCCTTACACTGATCTGCAACCCATAGTCAGTCTTCAGGAATACATCCTGGAAATCTAAAGATGTCAAGAGAAGTCATCCCATTCTTTTGTGATACCCATAGCCTGATGACCACAGGATCCTCTTGTCTCATTTGTCTTTCGTGCCCTATAGTATATTTTAAAAGACAGTGGCAATCCTGGTGGGAAGTATACAGCCCCTAGGTTGTTGTGAGGGGCTCTGTGGTCCAGTTTTTTTTTTGTTTTGTTTTGTTTTGTTGGTTTTTTTTTTTGGTGGGGGAGATTGGTGATGAGAATGATGGCCCACAAAGCCATTAGGCAATGTGGTTAGAAGGATTCTTACAGCCTTGAGTCTGGGAAAGTGAGAGCTCAGGTGCCTAGTCAGCCCTAGATGCTCTTCTAGTGCAAGACTAGTCTAGACAACAGAGGTTGGAAGAATGAAAGAAAGCTTGGGGAAATCCCTCTTAGACTCTAAAAATAAACTTGTTGGACTGTGGATTCCTCCACTGGGAATAGGGTGTGTTGCTGGAGGTTTTCTTGTCCTGGCAGGTTCCATGGCCTCTTTGCCCCAAAAGCACACAAAGACTTAAATTATTAAACTGTTGGCTGATGGCTAAGGCATCTTATTGGATAGCTCTGTTTTAATTATTAACTCATAACTACTAATCTATGTATTTCTACATGGCCTTATCTTACCATGGAATGACTGCCACATCCTGACTTTCTGGTCACTACAAGGCATCTCTTTTTGGTTCTTCTCTGCCTATCTTTCCCAAAATTCTCCTTGCCTCCTAGTCCCCCTATCTTCCTGCCTCTATTGGCCAAACAGTATTTTATTCATCAACCAGTAAGAGAAACATATATACAAAAGGGCATCCCCCATCAAAGGTGTGCACATTTCATACAAGATAACAGTTATTTTAAATGGTGATATTTCTTTCCTTCTTTAATTTTTTTCTTTGCACATGTACATTCATGGTTTCGCAGGTTTGTGTGTGTGTGCCTGTGTATGTGTAGAAGCCTAGGTTGCTCTTCTTAGGAGATAACATCTCTCACAGACTTTGAGTTCACAATGTAGGCTAGAGTGGATGGCCACCAAGGGGCAGAGATCTACCTGCTTCCACCTTCCCATCACTGGTATTGCAAGCATGCACCACCTTGCCTAATGTTTTACCTGTGTCCAGAAGCTGATCTCAGGTCCTCATTGTTACATGCAGTCACTTTGCTCACTGATCTATGTCCTTGGCACCCCTTCTTTCAGGACAACTGTGCTTACTCTGCTGGCCTCAGACTCCTTGTCTACTTTAACATTTCTCATATACTGCCTAATCTTTATCCTCTGCAACCACAAGCTTTTTATACAATATTAACTCATCTGAATGAAGATGCTTAAATTCACAGTAAACACTGGTTTATTCTCTCAGGAACTGACAACTTAAAAACAAATGTTGAAGAATTAATGAATTTTAAGGAAAACAACAACAAAATAATCCACCCAGATTACAGGCAGTGGTTTAAAAGCACACTTAATATACTTTACTAATTGTTTGAAGATGAAGAAGAAAAGATAAACCTACTCTGGTAGTTGTTTCAGTTGGAAGATGAACCTGTATGCTTGCTTCTCTTCATTGTTTCTGTAGACCTGGAGATACAACCACAGGGTCAGCATCAAAGTAGAGAAATCTCAAAGCTTTAAGAATATGTATGGTTGGTCATTGGTGGCACACAACTTTAATCCCAGCACTAGGGAGGCAGAGGCAGGTGCATCCCTGTTAGGTCCAGGCCAGCCTGATCTATAGATCTATAGATCTATAGCTAGATGCCTGTCCCAAAAACAAAAACAAAAAAACAAATCTGAAGAATTTGTGTGATTTCTCTTTGCAAACTTGTGTATCTCTTTTGAATCTGGGGGACAGTCTGAAGATAGACCAACTCCTCTCTTAGACATAGGACTCAAGGATAATCACAAGGCAGAAGGACCTATCAAGTGACTTCCAATGCTGGTTTGTGTCATTTTAAAACCATACTGAATATTTAAGACCATTATCCAGGGAGCAAAGGAGAGCTGCTTCCTTCCTCTTTTGACTAGTACCTTGCAAAGAATGAATTTTAGTTTTTTTTTTTTTTTTGAAAAATGAAGACATTTCTCTAGTCAAACTAAGACTCTAATTAGACACCGTGCAAGCTTCACACTCAGTGTTTGTTCTGCAGAGTAATACTAAAAGGAGCCCATTTTCTGGGGGAGGGGCAGTAAGCCAAGGACAGTCTAGATTTTACTTTTTGATTTTTTTTTTTAAGTCCAGGACTGTAAAATACAACCTAGACAAAACCAAATCCTCCTGGGATATCATATAAATATTTTACCTCAAATAATACTAAGTCCCTTAAAAATAATTATAATATGCAAATCCTAGTGACTGTTTCGCTTTTTATACTGGCACAAGTAAACTGTATCTCTTATTAGTAACTGCTGTTAAAGTGTATCCCTAATATTCTGTGAATAAAGTCTCCTGTTTGACAACTTTTGTGACACACAGGGCAGAGAGGATTTCCTGAAGAAGCTCATTCGAGGTGAAATGGCTGTGGGGGCTGAGATTCAGGTAACACCAATTTGACTTCCTCTTTCCTTCTTCCCTTAATTTGCATTTTACTTAGCATTTTAAATTTGCCTGTAATGAGGCATCTTTTGTCACTGCTCGGTTTGCAAGCCAGCGCTTTTCTCTCCTTAGCTGATGACAGTTGGCCTCTGTGTACAACTACAAAGTCTGATCATGCATAAAGAAACTGACCTCCCATGCACATATCTCATTTTGTGGCTTAATGGGAATTTCTGCCAGTCTAGTGAAAGGGCAGTAGGCCCTAATTCCTAACTGTCTAACTCTTTAGTTTGCTTTCTGATGATGTTACATTTTCTTTACTTTTACTGTCTCTTACTGGGATTCCTTTATTTAACCCTGGGGGGGTGTGGAGGGAGAGGAACAAAACAGGGCTGTGATATTTCACATAAAGGCTTTCAAACAGAAACATGATAACTAGCCAAACCAAGTTCAGTTTTTCAATCTTGCTTAAGCTTTGATACACTGATCTATTCCAGAATGCTTTAGAAGCAGGCGTATTGAAGTTGGGATTGTTGGGATAGGAAAATGAAAATCACAAGGCAAAAAGAAGTCCAAGTTCACATGATGTGTACTTCTGGGTGTCCTCAATCTAACTCTATAAAGCGAAGACAAGTTTGAGGGTGTCTTCTGAGCTTTTTTATAGGTATTCTTTCTCTTTTGGGGGTGCTTTTTATAGACACTTGCTTGATATTTCCACAGTTAGGTGAATAATTTTTGCCTACTAGTTTCTTATAAACTTCCCACTTATTGGTCAGTTTGGTCTTACATTGTAAGAATGAGACACATCAAGTGTGTGTTGACAATGTGCACTCTTTTGCCAATGGGGGCTTGAGAATGTTTGATCTTTGTTGACTATCTGTTTTATTTTTTTATTTTTTCTCTAGAATTTGTTCAAGCACTACATGCTGTTTGAAATACTGTAGTCTCACCCCTTGCTTTTCCATGAGGGGCTGTAGTGTCTGATTTTCAAACCATAGCACTGAATTGGTCTTAATAAATGTATGTATGACTAACAACCAAATGATTGAATTGCAATTTTGGCCTGCAGAAAAGGTTGTATTCCATTGAAGTATCTCAGTTCTTAGAGATGCAGGAATTTTTGCGAAGGAAAGCGCTGTACACCTTGGCTCTGGCAGAAGTAGAATCACCACTGCGTCAGATAGAAGCAGATGCTATAAGAATCCGAGTTCTCCACCGACAACACTCCATGGTAAGCATCAACAATAATTCACCTCATAAGCACTGATGCATAACTAATAATTTACTTACAGGTAAATTATTTAGGTTACTAAGTAATGTGTGTGAAGATATGATGTAGAAATGTATGATTTCTAATAGGAAAAATACAAATCTTCCAAGTTACTATTTAATGACCACATCAATGATCCACTGAAGAGCCCTTCAACTCAATAATCTATCTTAGACTATACTTAGGGCAAGCAGTTCTGACATCAAGAGACCACCTTGTGAGATTGCCCAGCCCTGAGCACTCAATTCAATCTCCACTACTTCTTAATAGGATGCTAAAAACTATGTTTTGATTTGAATATAAAATATGAGGCATCTTGATGTTTTCCAGGTAAGTTTTTGGTGCATGTAAAAGTTAAGACAGCTAGGGTGAAAAATAAGGCAAATGTGAGTAAAATATTATCAAAACTACAAGTTTCTGTCAGTAACTGATATTACTGGCCCTTCCCAAAGGGAGGGGGAGAGCATAGAAAAAATATGTGTACGTCCTATCATTTATCTTTCAGAGAAGTGGAAGGTGTGGCAGGAGCGATATATTCTTGTCTTTCCCTGCAAAGAGGACATATATTTGGGGGGAATTGGCAATACTGTGGGTTCTTTTTTTATTATTTTTTTGAAAATGATGGTGTAAATTTGGACCTTTGGTTATTAATAATTTTCAAAATGTCTTTGTTTTTAAAATGTGGGTTACAAAGTACTACTGTTAAAAATATTTATTTTGACTTTCAAAGTCTCCCTATGAAATAGGCCAGAAAGGGTTTCCTTGTATTATTATCTACAGAAAGCTTGAGCCTATCCAGGTTAATCCAGTGGAGACTTCTAAATGGGAGCCCTACACACAGGACAAACGCATACCAAATGCTCAACCTAGAAAGATAACTGGTTTTAATAATGACTCTCTCTTACATTAATGATTGGGGATTTGTTAATTATAGCAAGCATCTCAATGTCATTGTCTGAGTACAATGAATCTTACAATGGATTAATGACTTTTGTTTCCCTTCATATTATAATAGTCTGGATTTATATATTCTTGTTGCTTATCACTCATTGCTTATCACTTGTTTCCTAGTTTATGTTTTAATAGCTAATAAATTATAAGAACTAGCCATTAAGCACAAATTCTGTAGAAGAATAAACTTTTGTGCATTTTCAATTTTAGTTGAAATGTTATAATTTCTATTTTTTCATCCTTTTTACTTATTTGACTCACACAGATTAGACTCCTGAGACTTAGATAATTCAAACCTTATATTGGGATTAGAGGTGCCATAGTTTAGAACACATAGGCATTGAACCTTTCCTTTCATGTGAGGATAAACACTGTGATTGTTAAGATAATCACTACATAGCGGTGTTTATGTAAAGCATGGTAAGTGAATCAGAGATGTTATGTGACTTAAAATCTGAGTATCTTCTAGATGCTTCAAGAAATACGGGAGAAGAAGAATCTTGTTAAAAAGAAAGTAGAGGCAACAAAGAAAAACTTACGAAAAAGGAGCAAGAAAAGCCGCAAGGAGCTCACAAAAACTGAGGTGAAGAATTCAGTTTATAAATTCTTACATCAATGAAAACGTATCAGGCAAATATATTGTAAGGGGATGCCCTTGTGTTTTGAATGGGCTCTACACACACTTCATACATACATACCCTGCGTCCATGTAGCCTGTCTTCCCCACTGCTCTAGTCTGTAAGGCACATGCCCATTAGCAGGCAAACATCCCAATGCAATCTGAAACTCATTCTGGGTTTGTGTCAGTATCTGCTGCTCTCTAGGCTCAGCCATTGATGTCGGTTTGGAGCTTCCAGGATGCAACGAAGCAAAAGGAAGGTCAGGATGAAGCAAAAGGGAGGCTAGAAAGGCCTGTTAGAAGAAGAATGTAGGTACTCCTCAGTGAGCTGGCAAAGCCGTAAGGGCTCCACCCTCATGGCTGGGATCAATGCCTTTACAAAGCCACCCAAGGGGACCAAGCTCACTCCTTTCCCCGTGTGAGCACACAGGAAGACTATAGCGCCTTTGTAAAGGAGCAAGCCCTCCACAGAGGCCAAACCTGCCCTTTATTCCTGAACTTCTCAGCCCATTGTAATGAAAGAAATAAATGTCTACTGTTTATAAATTACCCATTTCATTCCATTTTGTTAGGTTAATGTGTGTGACCTAAAACAGGAGGAAAAGAAAAAGGAGGGGAGGCAGAGAGAGGAAAGGAGGATAGGGGAAGGATTACAAAAGGTTTCAGGTCTAAATCTGAAATTTATATGAATTTTTAATTCACAAAAGTCATAATTTATCAGAAATATATACTATTGACTAGATAGTATATTCTGATATATGCTTTGAATCATTAATATAAATTATTATAATAATGATGTATGATTTATTAATACAGGCTATTATTTTAAAAGATTAAAATTTAATTAAATGCACAATCTTAAAATTTTTCAATCATTTACTAAAGAAACGTTGTTTTAGAGAGCATCTTCATTTAGATAACTAAACCCATTACTTCTCCATTTTACTTATTTTGGTCATACAAAGACATAACTTTAGTTAGCTTTGGCCAGTAACACGGTAATACTCCACTCTCTTTTGCCAGCGTAAATGTGTTTAACCCTGTTTTTATTGGGAACAATGGCATGGAGCCTAAGGTTTCTTAATTTAGCAATACCTTATAGGAGGTTCACACACCTAAGAGACCCTCAATGTAGAATGAATTGCCCAGAATCACAACAGGAAATTGTGCTCAAGAAATACTGTTTTGTGTCACCCTGTGCCTCTGAAAACCAGAGCTACTGCATGTGTTTTGACACAGCAAGTGTGTGTGTCTTAGGATGTGTGACATGATCACAGGTTGCTGTGCAGATGGGTGGGAGAGCAAAAACGAGATCGTAGCCTTTCAGAAAGCTCGTCTGGTCACGAGAAGAGCACATGCATCTTTGCCGGCCTTGCTAAGGGATCACTACTGGTTTATAGTCTCTACAGCTTTGTAACCATGTCCCTTACTTTGTCACCTACAGCGTTGCTCTTTTTTAGGTCAATGTAGCTTGTGTAAATGTTTATGAGTAGAAAGATTTTAAAATATAAGTGTTAAAACGAACACTTATTTGAAGCTTCTTTTTTTCCTCTTTTGTTTTTTGTTTTTCGAGACAGGGTTTCTCTGTAGCTTTGGAACCTCCCCTGTAACTAAGTAGCTCTGTAGACCAGGCTGGCCACAAACTCACAGATATCTGCCTGCCTCTTCCTCCCAAGTGCTAGGAATCAAGGCCACCAACGCCCAGCTAAAGTTTTTTTTTTTTTTTTTTCTTTCTTTTCATTTCAGGGAAAAGGTTCACTAATTCATCAAGAAGTAGAGTTAACTAAAAGCAAAATAGTTGTTCTCAATGAAAAAAGCAAGGAACTAAGTAAAGAGATAAAAATAATGAAACTGGAAAAGATAAATTATGAAGGCAAACTTGAAAAGTTGAAGTAAGTTTTGTCAAAACAATAATCATATTTACTGTATGATTAATAAAATCAGATTCCCATATTTAAAATTTATTAAGATGGTTCATATTTTCCCTCAGAATTTTATCTGAAATATGTGATAAAATATGGTATTTAACCATTTTTATGTATATGAGGATAATGATAATTAGCTTTCATTCCTTGCTTCTCTCCTGGGTTTATTCTTATTTGAGTAACTGGGGCTATTTCACCTCTTCTCCATGTGTAATCTTCTTTCTCTGGGATTAATAATACTTTCATTAATTCAACATATTGTTAGTACTTTTGAGCCCTGTTTAATAATTTACAGTTTTCCCGTATCCTTGTAGATTACAACTCTGAGGGAAGCATTTAGATATTCTATAGAATCTATACCTACTCACATCTCCCTTCTTCAGTGAGGCCCCCTCATCAATCAGGGATGCTCTCAGTGGAAAGGGTCCTTGGATCCTGGATGATGGTGCTCTCAAGACTATGGGGTATCCATGTGTCCTCATGTGGAACTTGTGATCTCCTCCTGTGTTCGTGTTGCCTCTGTTTCCTATTTTGTTAAATATTATATAACAGGCTTCCCTACAATTGGAGGGTAAGTGACTGATTACATTAGGGATGGTAGCTCCATAGCCCACAAAAATATTAGCACAGTCAGCACATGGGGGATAATTTGTAAAAAATATTGGGCCTGGAGGATGGCTCAATGGCTAAAAACACTCTCTGTACACACCTGATAGCCCCTACCCCTCTACACAAAAGCCTGCACTCACATCCATGTACATCACATCCCAAACACTCATGAGCACACACATGCACATGTACATACAAGAATAAAAAATACCAACAGTCAAACAAAGAACTACATGTTGTCTAGAACCAGATACTCTCTACTGGAGTCAAGTCAGTCCACCCAGGAGGGCTTTAGTGATCATGGCCATATAGCTGTTATCCGCAAAACACTAATTTATCTCTCTCATACCATGTAAGAAAACAAGGAAAAGCTGGGTATGGGTTTCAGCATATGCCTTTGACCCAAGCACTGGGAGGCAGAAGTAGGAGTATCTGTGTGAGTTCAAGGCCAGCCTGGCCTACAAAGCAAGTTACAGGCAGGAGTATACCACAGAGAAACCCTGTTTCAAAAAAAAAAAAAAAAAAAAGGAAGGGGGGGAGGGAAGGAGGTGAGAAGGGAAGGGAAAGGAAGGAAGGAAGGAAAGAAGGAAGGAAATACATTGTTTGAATTATTAAACACTGGGACTCAGTGGTTAAGGACACTGGCTGCTGTTCCTAAGGACCCGAGTTCAATTCCCAGAAACCTCATGGCTGTTGGCTGTTCGCAACCTCCTATAATGGGATCTGATGCCTTCTTCTGGCATGCAGGCATTCTTGCAGACAGCACTCATACAAAAAGAAAAAATAATAATAATAAATAAAAATTAAAAGGTCTGAAAGACATAAACTTGAAACTATACAATTTACACTACAAATCTTATTCTGACTTGGTATCAGGTGCTGTGTCGTTGCTATAACAGAATACCTGAGTGAAGGCTGCATGGACATGCTACTCTTCTGTGACTCCTCTGTGTTGTGATCACAGCTCAGCCAGTACTAGCGATTGCTTCCTTTTGACACCACTGTCCAGTACGCTTGACTTCTGATGCCTCTTATTTTTCCTTTTGTAAGCACTGAGGATGCGTGTGAAACTTTTTCCACACAGGGATGAGTTCATCAAGCTGCGATTTGACAAGGAACACGCGCAAGGTGTGTTTGACCATCTTGTGCAAGAGAAGCAACACTGCAAGGAGAGAATCTTTGACGAGGAAAGGAGGTTCCGAAGGCTTGTTGAAATGAGAAAGAGCACCCTGGCCGACATCCGGGTGAGTCCCGCTTGAAAATGTTAGAAAATGAAAGAAACACAATGATGTTATCAATTAGGGGGCTGATGTGACAGGGGTACTTAGATTTCAAAAGTCATTGTGTTCATGCGATAAACCTGGGATTTCCATTTTCTATGTACACTATAACTGAGCACATGTGTTAGTTCCGTGGTTACTATTCCATTTTATAATTTACAATAGTTTTTGAGATATATATATATATATATATATATATATATAATTGCAATGAGCTAAGAAAAGTTTAAAAATATATTTGAAATTACAACTTTTTAGTTGCACATTGAGACAGTTCTCCTAAAAACACAGACTCTATTTATTTGTTAAAGCTAATTTTGCCAAAATATTAAGATAAGTGTAATATTGACTCATAATTCACTTTTATCAGTTATTTTAATCTTACTATCTTCATGCTTGTATTGTTATATATATATATATATATATATATATATATGTCACAATACACTTGTATTACGATATGTACACTCATTTAAAACTCCTTTTGTACAGTCTTTAGTAATTTTTTTTTTAAATTGGCCCAAATGTATTTTACAGGGGTGTTGTAGTGATTTTGACTTATTTATGATTAAATAATTATTAAGTTAATAGTTTTATAAACACAGTGATGGTAAGTAACAATCTTTTACTTGAATGTGGCTTGGCTGTTACATAGAAAAGGTCTGTTATTTTTTTTTTCCCCCTTGCTTAAAAAATAAAAATAGTTGGCGCCATCTAGTGGCAACACACGATGTCTCTTGTTTTGTGGAGGGATTCTGAGAACTGGTGGCTGAGACTCAGGCACCTTATTTACTGACTGAAGCACCTTTCTGTATTACTGCCGCTGTAGAATTACTTCTCTGAGTTCAGTCACACCTTATAGTCCTGATGCTGAGCACATATGGGGACCTCAGTTATCACTCCTCAGCCGGCATTTCCGCCCTTCTGTGGAACAATAACTGGTGAAATGCCAAGAAAGGGTTAGCAGGAGGGAGATGAAAAAAAAATACCTGAACGAAACAGCTCAGCACCTGTCTCAATTTTGACCCCTTTGATTGACTCCAAGCAGCTTGTGGTCAGCTGACCTCCTGTGATCGTAACATTTTGTGGATGAAGGCAACTGTTTTTTGTTTGTTTATTTGTTTTTTGTTTTTGTCTTTTTTTCCTGTGTCTTGAAAACTCGGAACTCAGGAAGGATGTCAATATAAACTTGGGGCATGAATGGATGAAATATATATATATATATATATATATATATATATATATATATATATATATATCCATGCATGGGTGGATGAGTGGCGTCTGCTTTGATAACTTTGCTGTCCACATTCAGGAATGATAGTAGCTAGAAGCAGGAGTGTTTTCATACTGCACCCACCTGATAGTCCAGACACTCAGAGAACACTCACGCTATTTCTGGTACCATTCTCTCCTCCTCTTGCTGCTCTTCCTCTTTCCCCATTCCTGCTCCTTCATCCAATATGAAATGTTTGCCACCCTATCCTTCCCCTCTAGAGCAATAGTTAAATAATCTATTGCCTTCTAACCTTGAAGGAATCTTTGACAAACCTCAAAAATGCTCATCAAGAACCTGACTATATGAAATTGACTCTTATTCAATTGTTTCTTGAATATATTTATCTTAATAGTTTGCCTTATGTGACCCAAAGCGTAGAGTTCACCTGTGTGATGAGAACATTTAAGGCTCACTGGTTACTAAGTCTCCTCATTAAGGGTGCTCTATATGGATTGACATTAGGTGTCGGACAGTGACCAGTGTGGATATGCAATGTGTGATGATATATTATTTAAGATTTATTAAAGCGTGCCTGAGGATTCAGAAAGCAAAGTCAGTCTCAAGCCATAGAAGCCAGGCACACACCTTTAATCCCCGAAGCCTGAATCTAGGAGGTGGCAGTTCACGCCTTTAATCCTAGGATTAACAGGTAGACAGATCTCTGTAAGTTCAAGACCACCCAGATCAACACAGGGTTGATCCATTCCTTATGAGAAACAGCTCACACAAAAACAACACCTGGGATCATACACCTTTAAGCCCATCATTAGGGAGGTATATAAAACAGGAGCATGGTCTCAGTATCTGGCATTCATTCACCATTGGAGAAAGGAAGATATGGAAGACTCAGGATTCTGCAGCCCCACTGAGGAGAGGCAGCAGAATCAGCCCATTTGGCCTGATACAACATATCAGGTAGTGATACAAGCTACTGGTCTACTATGTTGTTTTTCTGCTCTTCAGCTTGAAGCTTGAACCCCAATATAGGTCTGTGGGTCATTTCATTTCTCGTTACAGCAATGTCTTTCCTTTCCTCCCAGTGAGCATGAAGTCATTCTCCCTTTAGAAAACGACTAGGTTCATAATTGTTTATATAAGGCACCCCATGATAGGAAATGTCTGAAAGCTAAACTTGGTGTTATTGATCTGGACTGTCCCCTTTAAACAGAAGAATTGATCACAATTATAAATCAACTGTAGATATTGTTTAAAAATAGCTATAATGTCATTGATCAAGGATGGTTAAAAAAAAAAAAAAGGCACCACAGAGTTTAAAATGCAAGCAGGAATAACAGGGCAAGATATTGTGCTCTGTCCTGAGTTCTCTTGCCAGCCCAGTATTTCTCTATGACAAAGCTTCTCTCTCAGTTTTGTTTTTATTACTATTGTTTGTTTTATTGTTGTTTATTCATTTGTTGTTTCCTGCATTCATGCTCTGCTCTTTGTCATTTATATTGTAAGGGAGTAGTAGTGAACTACCCTGGAAGAACAATTCCAGGCTGAGTTCATCCACAGACAGTATTCCAACGTTTTTCCCTTTCCTTGTTAACACTGCTTCCTGTTTCCCTGAGTAGGGAGATACCTACCCCCCTCCCCATGATTAGAATAGTTCAATATTTGCCTATGCAGTCATTACATGACCTTTTCACAGGGAGAATACTTGGCTTATAACAAAACAGTGACAACACCCACCATCACCACACCTCATTCAGCACCCAAGCACCTAAATAACAAAAGTCAGACAACTGTAACCTAGGCTCTAACTTCAAAGCTTATTACAGTGTGCAAGTTAGTTCTCTTACTGACCACTCATCATTTCTTTATTTCCCCACAACAATTTTATAAGTTCTACTGTGTTCACAGCACTCAACGCTGAGTTCTGAAATTCTATGTAGTAAAAAAACTTGCATCAGCAGGAAGATGAAATGTGTGACAGTAGACATGAGTACAGTGACAAAACTCAAATCACAAATGGTAAATTGTGACCCTCATCCAATGTCAGAAATATTGATGGTTATTAGTAGGAAGAAAAGAACCACATAGTTTGTGGTCTCAATAATGGAAAATTGATGAATAATAAACTCGTGAAATTGACCAACGAATTTCTCCAGCATGAATAATTTTCCTTACTGATAACATTCCTGACACAGAAATCTTTTTAATGTAATGTGAAAGTTCTTAGCATGAGGAACATGTTTTAGATAATGCTGCCTTTACAAGTGTTTCTGATATGATTAAGTACCAGTTAGCTGCACATAAGAGTATGAACTTAGCACATCATTTTCTTTAAATCTTTGGCTGATTGAGAAAAGTACACTTTAGTTTGAAGAGAGGTGATAAGAAGTATCAATTTTGCACCCAGGAACACAGTGTTTTAACCCAGACCTAATACTGACGTGATCATAAAACTTAGAAATCAGGAGAAGGGTGCTACATGGAGCAGTGGGTTCTTAAACATAAAGATGATGGATATTTGATCTACTAAAGAAAAAGAGTTTCCTTTCTCTTTTTATCTCTCTGCTGGGTCCTGTAATTACTGCTAATGTGATGTTAAACCCTATGCACATAATCAGAATAGAATTTTATTTATATGGAAAATTGACAACCATCTTTAGCTTTTATTTCACATAGCAGCTTAGACGCATCTCTTACAGTCTTTGGCTGTCATCCTTTTTGAGTTTTCTATGCGTATTTTTCTACATCATTATAGCATTTTATGAACATAGTTTACATATTATAGTTTTATAGTTGCTTTTCATTCTCCAGTACATTGTCATTTTTCAGAGCCTTGTCCACTGCAGACTATCAATAAAAATACATAATTTCTTAAATTTTTATTGGTATGCATTAATTATGCATCATAACAGACTTCATTATGACATTTTCACACATGTACATGATACATTTTGATAGTATCCACACCTCATTAGTCCTGTAAAAGCCAAACACAGTGGTGCACATCTATAACCCCAGAGCTAGGGGTAGATAGATCCCTGGAACTCGATAGGCAGGCAGCCCAGCTGCATCAGTAATTTCTAGATTCTGCTAGAGATCCTGTCTCAAAGAATAAGGTGGAAGGCAATTGAAGACAACATCCAGCGTCATGACCTCTGGCCTCCACACATACATACACACACGTATGCACACTAAAGGAACACAAACAAACCACACAGAGATACACAGAGACCTGATATTTATTGTGTTACTATGACAGTATGAGTGAGTATTTCTGTTTACTGTGATGGAAGAGTGATTGACTCATACAGATTATTTGCGTATGTTGGGGAGGAATGCAGAATGTTAGATGCTGTGGCGCCAGTGAAGACTTCTGTAGTGACACCAAGACCTTCTCATGACTGGGGTCCAGAATGTCGATGACGCTGCTGCTGATGCTGAGAGCATTGTCCAGATGTTAATGTGAGGATTCTAACATGGACAATACGATACTTCATGGCATGGTTATATAGAAATAGGGTCTCTGGGATAAAGAAGACATGGGAAGCTGGTTGGAGGAGCTACCATGGGCTCAGCCACAAATTGAAACTAAGTCTAGAACTCAGGCAGCAAGAGTTTGGGTGTGGATGTCCTTATAGAGACTGTGGGGGCAGATGCTGCATGAAGAAGAGGCTAGCACAAAATGAAAAGTACCGCACGAACGGAATGCACAGCCCCAAGACTGGAGTCAGCAAGTGAGGTGCAGCCGCCCCAGAAGACAGTGAAGTAGGAAGGGTGACCATGGGTATGAATGGCTAATGGCTTGTGGAATTGAAGTTAACGCAATTTGCGTAAGTCCATAAACTCCAAGATTGAAATGTTGGATAGGTCATCCAATTTGATACTGAGGTATAATGGGATAGTGGTGCAATCAGGTCTAGGCAGAGAGACAAGGCCCAGTCCTTCAGCCAGACTCTTTCCTAGGCATGTGAAAACAGCCACAGGTTCTTCAAAAACACTGTATTTGGCGGATTACATTAAAACTCAAAGAATACCTTCCCACATGTAAGGAATTGTGATTTGGAAGCAATAAGGAAGAGCAGGGACAGCACTAAAACAAGTAGATTTTCTGGAGTATGGGGGCCCGTGAGAAGAAAATCTTCACTTCGGCCCTGATTTAGTTAATGCAAACAGGGTTCTGTAGCAAGAATGAAGCATGGATGTGTGTCTAAACTGCTTTGCCAGGGAGTGGCACATTCAGAGTACACTCTGGAAAGGTGTAGACTAGGAAAAATTTCCAGTTTAATTAATAAGTAGGCATTGAGTTCTTATTACATGCAGTATGCAATTTTCCCCACCCTGCTTTATTGATTCTTTTCTCATGCAGTATATCCTGACTAAAGTTTCAAGTCTCTCTTCCTCATAGTTCCTCCCCATATACCTTCCCATCAGGATCCACTCCTTTTCTGTCTCTTATTAGAAAATTACAGGCTTCTGAGAGGTGAGAAAGGCAGGCCAGTTTCAGATGTCAGAGCTCAAGCCAGAGGATTTGTCAATTCCCAGCAGAGGTGGACTCTCATAAGACTCAACATCTTCCCAGATGGTGGTATCACACACCTCCAAGTGTATGGAACAGGACAGAGGGACTGGTCTTCATTAGACTCCAAGGAACCTGTAGACCTGGTGGCCATTGCTTTTGGGGGAGGGTCTGTGTAGGATTTAGTAATGCACACTTTGGACATCCAAATAATATGATACGTGTTGGCAAGTCTAAGTCCATGGCAGATGGCTGGGAAACTGCAAGGAGGCTGGACAGATCCCTGGTGTTAGAAAGCAATGAGAATGGCCTTCTCCTTCTCCGGGTCCCAGGTTGTAAGTGGGCAGTGTTTGGATTGGCACATCCTGGAGTCATCACTCAAATTGAAATCAAAGTACTTTAAAGGCAATTCTCCAGACTGCTGCAAAGTAGATGGGCGTGTCCTCACCACGCAGGAAGAGGAAGACATGGTCAGGCACAAGTGGATTCTTCCTTCTTATAAATGGAAGCCTCTGCTTCTGGTCACCAAGCTATCTCCTAACCAAAATCATGTTTTGGACAGCCTGACCCTGGAGCTCCAGGATGTCATCACTCATGCCAGGCTTACCATCACCCCTGAAGGGGGCATAAGCCTCCTTCCGCTCAAGGGCTTTCCCAGTACCATTTGTTTGCTGCATCCCTTCTGGGAGAAGCCCAGGCTAAGGTTCTTTCTGAAAGTGGCTCCAAGGAAAATCTTTAAACAGCTCTTCTATGGTAGTAGTCACCCACTAACTGTCTTCAGTGTTCCCAACACCTGATGGTTCAATAAAGTGGTCACCCCACAAAAAAAAAAAGCAGGCTTCTAACATAGAACAACAAAACACAACAAAATAAACTATAACAAGATGAAAAATAAGCATCAGATCGCAGATCGCAGTTGGACAAGGCAAATCAACAAAAGAAAGAGTCCAAGAACCAGCACAAGAATCAGAGACCCACTCATTCACACACTCAGGAGCCTCATATGAACACTAAACTGACATCTGTGGTATATACACAGAGAAATTGGTGCAGCCTTGTATAGGCCCTGGTCTACTGCTCCAGTCTCTTAGTTCATATGAGATTTCTCAGCTGATTGAGAGGCCCTGCTGTCCTGGTGTCCTCCAGCCCCTCAGGCTCTTACACTTTCTGCCTTCTCTTCCATGGGCTTCCCTGAGGGAACTATTTTTAAAACACTAGTAGTATTTGGTTTTACACTAGAACTCTGAATTATCTAGTCTCTGGGTCTTCATCATCCATGAAGTGTCAAGAATGGGTTCCACCTCATGGAGTGTAATTCTTAATTCTCAATAAAGATCATTGGCATCCATCACAGGTCCCTTCATTCTCAGATGCAGGGACAACCTCATGTTCCAGATGAAAGAATCTGGAACATCATTTTCATGTGATGTTTCTGAACAGTCAACAAAAAAAGGAAGGGTGTGCACTTTCATCTTCAAGTGACTAGAAATGTTCCCTGTGGTAGATTACTTGCCTAGTTTGTGCTAGGATATGGCTTTTATCTTTGGTACATGCAAACACACACACACACACACACACACACACACACACACACACACACACACACACACACATACACACACACACATACACACACACACACACACACACACACACACACACACACACACCACATGGCGGTGGGGAAGATAAACTTTTCCACTTATCAAAAATGTTTAAAAGAAAGAAATAATCGGGGTCTCTAAGCCTTGCTATGTGGTTGTCTAAACTATACCACTAATAACTCATTATAGCATGTTATTGTAAATATATACATATCATTAGTGCATCTATTGTAATCAATAATTTAAAAACACATAGCCCAGCAGTGGTGCCACACACCTTTAATTCCAGCACTCAGGAGGTAGAGGCAGATAGAGCTCTGTGCATTCAAGGCCAGCCTAGGCTACAAAGCTACACAGAGAAACCCTATCTCTGAAAAAATAAAAGTAATAAAAAAGAACTTAAATGAGAGGTGGCAAGTAGAATATCTGACTATTTTTCTTTTTCCATTGTTGGTATAATTAGGAGGACCTTCCTCCCATTATCTCATTAGACTGAACACTTACCTTTACATGGTATCCATACCTTCAGGAAGATTGCCTCAACTTGTTTTAAGAAAAATTAGTGTTGCAGAAGTGAGACAACTATAGGTTTGCAGTGTTCATAAGCATAGATCTAACTGCAGTGATGGAACCATAAGGGACTCATTTATAGTTACTGGAGATTACAAGTATCAGCTTCTTCCCATTGAAGTCACAGCACTGTATGTTTCCTGATAGAATTGGTAGTTTTAAAGAACTTAGCTCTGACACTTTGACAAAGCATCACACAGTGCTTTGCTCACTGTTCTGCAAGTGTGCTTTGGGGGCAGCAGGGTGGGGTGGGGTGGGGGTGAGGTTGTCAACACTACCCAAATCACTCTTCCACTGACTGATTTATTTGCTAGCAGAGAACACATATACCTGACCTCCTGAGGGACTGCACATCTCAAATTTGGGTGCCATGATAATCATAACAGTTTGAGAGGAAATGAAATAGGCTATAAAGAGGAAGGAAATGAAATATATAAACTGTTGTATGGTGTCAAGTTCATTTTCAGTACGATATAAAATAATGAAAATGCTTTTCGATAACCTTTGTTGATTTTTATAATGTGAAAAACACTTTGTGAAAAAGACAACGAATGTGCTAAAAAATGAAAAAATATTTGGCTCAATTTCTTCATTCTTGCCTATAAATTTACATCAGAGTTGAATTCTAAGGCATAACACCTTGAGACAAAAGATTCTTCCCTACACGTACCTTTTAAAAACTTAAACAGCTTTTGTTCTTGTTTTTGTTGTTGTTTCTGTGTTGTTCTGCTTTGTTTTTTAGCCTCAAGTGTAAGGCTCATTTCTTTCACGAGCCACCCAGTATGGTAGGCAGCAAATATTGTATTTTCTCTAATTTTACATTTATATTTTGGGAATTTATACTGAGTGACATTGAACAATTCTTCCCGTCATGATTGTAATGGCCAGCTCTCTCCTACCCCTACCATGAAAACATTCTAAAATCTTCAGCAAACTGTTAAGAACTAGGGTATAATTACTGTAGATCATGGGTGCCCAGGTAGCCTTCTCCTTCACCAACTGGAATTAAAGCCCCACAGGATTGAATGCAATTGAGCAACTGGTCTTCTGAGGTCCAAAGGTAAACAGCATCTCTATACCCGTGCCACTCATTCACTGGAAAATTAATGTTATGTTCACAAAGAGCTCCTTGCTCAGGCATGAAAAATGGTATCAACTCTCAATTTCAGTTGGCATCTGTCTCAAGACTACAACCATCACCTGTAAGATTGGAGGGAACAGTCAGAAAGAACAGGGTAAAATGAAGTAGAAACTTAAATGCTCCTCTAAAAATATACATTTGTGCACCAGCCTTCTGACATCCTGCTCTATGGTCGCCATACTTGGAATAAGCACCCCAAGGACACAGTCTCTATGACACAAGATTGTCCTCATTGTGGGCCTCAGCTGGCCACAAGTACAAGGATCCCCAAACCCTTCTCAAGCTTGATAGTTTGCTGACCATCTCATAGAGTCAGAAGATTGCGTTCATAGCTATCATCTCATCATATAGAAAAGATACAATTAAAATTAAGCAAGGAAAACCAAATGGTCCAGAGTCCAGGAGAGATCAGGATGCATAACTGCACCCCTCCCCTCCCCATCACGGGCAGTGTTGTCTCCTCCCTGACCTAAGATGGTGCAATACACATAGAGGAGAAGCATCCAAGGAAGCTTCTTTGTCTAGAATTTAGCTGGACTTCAGTTTCATATTGCCCACTTGGCTGTCCCTTAGTCTGCTATCAATTGTGGATGTTCCTAAACATGTTTGAAATACTTCAGTGTGGACCAAGGTCTCCATTATCAGTGACTATGTTGGACCATGCAATGCCCAAAGCCCCCATACAAGTAATCATATTCTAGGGAACAAAAGATGCTTCTTAATAAAAGGGGGCTAATGGCACACCTCTTTTTAAATGTTAGTTCTATACTATGTATTGAATTACTAAAGGAGCCAAGCAGTGCTTGACATTCTAGAACACAAATCCTTGCCCAGATCTAACCTCTAGACAGAGCAAAGAGAAATACATGGAATTACACACATCTTATATTTCCTGTAGAGGAATGAGAAATAACATGGAAGGCCACACATCTAAGACTCTAAGGACAGCACAACACAAACTTGATTCTTTTTAGGAAGACACAAAATTGGGTGGGTAAGGAGGGAATGGATCTAGGAGGAGCTGGAGGAAGAGGTAGATGTGATGAAAACATACCATACAAAATTATCCAAGGGCCACTAAAAGTACACACTGCATGATGTATTACCATAAGGCTCTGTTATGTCCCTATGTGTGTTTGTGAGTCTATGTGCATGTCTATGCAGGTGTATGTATGTGTGGATATGTATGCATGCTTGTGTGCTTGCATATGGAGGTCAGAGGATAGTATTAGAGGTCCTGCCTCTGGTTACAGCCACCTTTTGTTTTTGAGGCAGGGTCTCTCACTTGCAGAGAACTTGTCAAGTAGGCTGAGCTTGCTGGCCAGCAAGGTTCAGGGCTCCTCCTTTTTCTATCTCCCTAAAGCTAGGTTTGCAAACATTGGCCATGGTGCATGGCTTTTTCACATGAGTCCCGGGGTTTGAACTCAGGTCCTTCTCCTTGAAAGACAACACTTTACTAGTTGAGTCATCTCTCCATCCTGATACCTGAATATTGATTTCAAACAATTTTGAGTTATGTTCCCATGTCTGTGAAAAATACTCATGGGAAAATCTAACCACGGTTCTAGATGATAAGATAGAAGTAGTTTTTTGTATAAACTATGAAACGTGGAAGGGGAAAATCATCATTTTTAACAATTGGATAAACTAAGTCATTTCATTTTACATTTTCTGAAGTGGTGGGAGCAGAGCCTAGGGCCTTCAGCACACTAGACAAGTCCTTTGCCAGTGATGGCCATGCCCAATCCTCCCTCCCAAAGTGCTCTTTCTGGACATTTTTGCATTGTAGTCATGTATCGCCTTAAGCCTCACAACCAGAGGATAAAATTCTACCCCATCTTTAAATCCCTTTCACCTTCTCCTTTACTTCTCATCTCCAGCTGCCCCTCTTTCACTGCTTCTAGGAACCTGTATCATCCCAAATTCAATCACTATGAGGAAATGCCCCTGGCTAAGTACTTCACAAAGAAAAACCATATTACTTACCTCACAGTCTGGAAGGGCCAAAATTCCAAGATAAGGGTATCCCATGGCTTTTGTGTTTGGTGGTAGACCCCTGGCTAGAGTTCATCAAAGCAGACAGTGGCAGGACAGAAGCAACACAAAGAATGCATGACAAGCAGGAATGCATGGCAAAGTTCCAGGTTTCTCTTTCATAAACACATGGCATCATACGAACTGTGGTCCCTGGGTTACTATGGTCACTTCTAAAAATAAATGTCCTCATTAACCTGGTTTCTTTGTACTAAACCTGCCCTCTTCATTTCTACAACTTCCAGAATAGTTGGAGGCCAAATTTAGGATCTATGGGTATTTGGGAGGCACACTGAAACTGTGTTAAATGTCACAGATCTGACGTGATCACGTGGAGCTACTTAGGTAAGCCATGGCAGTCTCTCTGGTTTAGGGACCTTTGATTAATGCCCCCCAATTCCATTTGTAGCATCCCTTTCAGTAGATTAGTGTTGAGTAACTAAAGGATGATAGTTTGGAGATAGATAGGATCTTAAATATTTTTTATGATAAATATTGATTCAGAGCATGCAGATCGCTGATTTATAGGTTTTTCTGTCCCTGGAGATATGGCATTTCACAGCCTTACTCTGGGAATAATAATAATATGGACATCTCCTTTTAGCCCAGGAAGTGTAAGCCTAGGTTAATAAGTACATCTCATACTACAAGGCCACCCCTGGGATTCTGATTTCCCTGATTTCGGCTGCCTTCTTCCCCAGAGCTTCTCATAGTTTAACTTCTTATAGCTTTAGCAGACCACCACCAAACAGATGGGTTTACTAATCTACTCAAATAAACACACTGAATTCATTGCCACTGAGGTGGTTCAGAGGGACCCAGCACTCTCCATGTCACTGGCACAGGGGTTGCACACAGGAAGCACTGACCAATGCTTTTCAAAATTTTAGTTTGGAATTGAACTTTCTTTTGTTCTTTGCTGTGCTACACATCCCATTTTTCCTGTGAGTTAACATAACCAGTAATCACTTGGGACTCACAGGCTGTTAAGGCGTTTAAATGGCAGTGGATGGATCCCTCTCTTATGATTAGGTGTCTGCCTAAGCTGCCTTCATGGCAGCCTATCTTCCTGAGATACTTAAGAACCTCTGGTAATATTCCAGCAGAAACATGGGACCATTGACACCAACACTTTTGCTGTTGTCAACCTCACTTCTGCCATGACCACTCCTGATAACCTACAGGGGCCTTGAAGAATGTCACTCCAATATAACTCCAGGCCTCTCTAGAGGACCCTGCTCACCTTCTTACCGATTATTTCTCAGACTAAGGGGAGCAAGCCCCTGGGTGGCTCAGCAGAAAGCTTGTGTTTGCTGAAGTCAGTCCCTCCCTGTATAGGCCTGTGATTGGTGGAACTGGAAGCTGAGCTAAGATTAATATAAATAAATAAATAAATAAATAAATAAATTTATATGTTATACATATGATATATGTATCATATACATATATATATATATGTATATATATATGCTTGTCAGTTTTATTTTGTATTGTTACCACAATGAGCCCATAAAATATTTCTGCTATTGTTACTGCTGTTTTCATGTGATACTGGCGGGCGGGGGGTAACTTTAACATTCTGAGTGTAGGATATGATAAGATAGTAACATGAGCTTGAGGAAGTAGAGCATCTGATGTAGCTATAGTAGCAGCTGTGGCATAGGCAACAGCATGGTAGCTGGAGTGTTCCAGAGAGGAGGCAAAGGCAGTGGGAACAGCAGAGGCTAACCAAGGATGGGGGAGTGTGGGTTCTGGTCATTGAAGAGTATACAGGATCCTGTGTCAAGACTTGAGGTCTGAGGATCTTCACATCCAAGGATGTAAAACTAGCTGGTACTAACTGGGGCTGACCACTGCTCCTGCTAGCTGCTACCAAAAACTAAGGAAGGATTCTCTTACTGCCAAGAGCCATGCCACTGGCAATTCATTCAATTCCAGGGTAGTAAGCCTCCAACATGAGAATCTGAAGCTATAATAATCTAGCTTCTAAAGCAGGAAGACCCATGTTTCTAGTTTGCATGCTCCAAGATATGAGCCTCTTATATCTGTCAGCACAGCCATGAAACTTTTGCACTCAAGGGCTCAGAGCCACAGACAACACAAGAAAGTCATTTTGGGTGCTCATAGATTTCAACTTATACAGCAAAGGGATCCCAACTAGTGGGTAACACAACTGTATAAATAAAGTCTGCCTGTATACGCTTGCTTACACCAACATCTCAGCATACTCTCCTGTGTATACCATAAGCTTTTGTTTATAAAAGATGGCAAAGGCATCATATAGCTGTGTATCATAACAGACCATTCTCTGTGTGATGCCTCAGTCATTCCACAACTTGAGTCTGGTTCTAAGTCCAGAGGGAACACAGTGTGTTGAAGTCAGGTTTTAAAAAGTTCAACATCCCTTTTAAGAAGTCTGACATGAAGAAGAAGCCATCTTAGGTCATTAATGTGAGGAGAGGAAAATGGACCGTCTCCTTTGGCAAAGGAAGCAAGAATTACAGCTGGGCTAAGATGTCAGAGGGCAGCGAAGGCATTCCAACACCCCCCTTCACCCATCAGGCTGCATGTCCTCTGTCTGCTATTGCCCTCTAAAAGCAGGCGTTAGGGCATAGCTCCTACTTTTCAAATCTAACACCAGTGTATCCTGGAGTTGCATGTCCCTTGAAGTTACCCAGGAGGTATGCCCTTGGAATTTGTTTTCCAATTTAATACAATTGAAAACAGCACAGTCCAGTGGCAGGTTCAGATCTCAGTCTCCGAGCAATCTGCTTCCCTTATAGACTGCTTAGATTTCCTTTCCCTCCTGAGAATAAGCTGTAGGGAAAGTAGCAAGCCCAATACCCCAAGGTGAAATTAAGCAAGGAAACTCAGGAAGGTGGGTTTTTCTGCTGATGAAGTAACAGGCAGATGAGTAGACTTTTACATTCTTTGTGTCCTCATTTCTGTTCTAGTGCAGGCAGATGCAGAGCATCACCAGTTAGAAACCACCCAAGGCCGTGTATGGACCACTAAATGTGAGAAGCACTTTCTTTGATTGTTAATCTAGACATTGTTTGATACATCTGTCTGGCAGACAGAAGTGGTCTGAGACTGACTGTCACCATATGCAACAGCTGTTAGAAACAACACATTGTTATTAAAGATGAAAACACGCGGTGCAAAAACATATATGCACCCCTCTACTTTGTCTGAAGCAACTCATTGGAATCGAAAATCAATTTAAATCCCTGGTGAAAAGACAGAGCAATATGACATTCTGAACATTCTGAATGGCAAATGCCAAGTGTCGTTGTCTGCTTGTGAAAGTGAGTGCTAAGCATTTTGAAGCAAGCTTCATTGCCTGCAACGGAAGGGTATAGCCAGGACATTCTATGGCATTTGGCGTATACCAGTTAATGAATAAATTCTTGTCAGAGACACAATTATGTAGCTGGAGGATGGTATCATCACAGAAGGTCAAAGGTGAATATTCCAAAGCAGGAGAAATCTGTGTAGTGAGTGATGGTGACAGTGGTAATGATGTTGGTGTTTTGTTTCTTCCCTTCCAACTATACCTGCTCGCTCTCTATAAGGACCATTCTGGTGAACCACAAAGAGCAGAAAAGTACAGCTGGAAGCTACCAACCCACAGATACTTTAAGATGCCAATCTCTACATAACATCTCCCCTAACATTCACAACATAAAACCATTAACTTCTCTCTTCAGGGATTCTCCAGATTTCCTTAAATTAAATGGCTACCAACTCTGAACACTCCCTCTTGCCAAATATGTCTAAGTT